>JAAAKQ030047315.1:0-16425 GCA_010016005.3 Zanna intricata | reverse complement strand
CCATGCCTGACCGGGATTCGAACCCGGGACCTCAGGATGAAAGGCCGAGACGCTACCACTCAGCCACGGAGGCCGGCCAAAAATTCCCCTACTTATATTTTTATACACGCACGCGCACGCACGAATATTTATACAAAGGAATATATTTTTATCTCATATCTGTAACACGCTTAATATAAAATATTTCTAGCCATATTTACATTTTTTTTTTTTAATCCATAGTAAAAATTGAGAATGACTTCTGTACAATTGTTCATGATAATTAACACGAAAAAGGTGTATATAGTTTTTTTTCTATTCAAGAAATGAAAACCCCATGTTGATTAGTTTTGTAGGTCTTGTTTATGGTTAAGTTCTAAAACAATGCAGAATTAGGAAAGTTTTTATAATTTTTTTTTTTTTTTTGTTATTTATTTCTTGTGAAACTTTTTCTATTTATTTCTATTTCTATGTGAAACTAGATATAGTCTTGATTATTTCGGTTGACATGTATGCCAGCAATAAAGTTTATGTGACAAATTTACTAGGTTGTAGGTTAATTTCCCGGCAACGGAATCTATATTTTAATTTTTTTCATCTTTTTCTTTAAAATGCTTACTTAAATAAATATTAAAAAAATTTAATTAAAATATTAAAATTATTATTAAAAAAATAAATAATTTTTTTTTTTTTTTTAATGAGGATTTTCATCGTACATAATACATATAAACGAGGCTTCAAACCATTACTAATTTGAATTACTTCAAATTAATTTTATTTTCTTTGATTTTTTTTTTTTTTTCATTTTAAAAAGAAACTTTATTAAGTGTTATTTGTTTATATCAAATATAGTTGATTATATAAGTTTAATTGGTTAATATCAAAACCTTCTCAAAACTAACTTCACTGTAACATTAATATTAATGACGTTAATGGTAAAACATACGTAATCGAGCTATGTTATCCAATTTCAAAAAAGGATTACTATCAAAAGGAATTGCGTTGTTGCACGGAGAACACCTTGTACAAATATCTCGCAGCTATAAATGTCATTAGATGAGAAAATTTTATTGTGAATATTAGTTAATCTACCGTTAATTTCAGACTTAATTTAACACCTTAAAATCTATGTGATTAAATTACTTAAAATATATAACGTTTACATTAATATATTTAATGAATTATATTTAATCTGATAAAATGTAAATTAAGGAAAGATGTATAAAAAAAAAAGAAGAAATAAAACAGCATTATTTTATCATTGTCACCGCATAAATCCTACAGTTTGGATGAATCAATCGCGCCCATTTATTATACTGATTTGATGAAATGGTATGCATTTCATTAAAGATTAAAAATATGTGCTTGAGAATGGTGATTTACAACAAAGTGGAAACAAAAAATGTGGGAGACATCTCGCGGTAGCTGTTGTGTGATAAAACAACGTGTCTATATTTTTTTATGTAGTTTTAGAAATGTAATCTATTATTAGAAATCATTCAAAACCTTTTAGTCATTCAAACTTATTCCCAAGATAGACATCCCATAATGTTGAAAGTAATATTTTAGCATTCACAAGATTAAAATCTAGAATATATTTTGTTTAGAGTGTTATTATAATTTATAATAATCATAAAATTGTTATAAGTTAAATCCACTTGTTTAACTAAAGTAAATTAAATTTAATCCGTTATGAAATCAATCTTTTGTTTAATGTAGTTTACATAAATGTTTAAAAATAGTTTAAATAAAGCTGTTGTGCAACATTCAGGCTATTCTTATTAAGGATTTTTAATTTTACATTTCTTGTTGAGAAGAATATCAATCTTTCTTAATAAAAAAAACCTTTTCAACTTACCCGGTTGGTGTAGTGGTAAACTCGTCCTTGTAAATCAATTAATTTCGAAGTCGAAGTGTTCAGGTTCAAATCCTGATAAAGGTAACTTTAACTTGTATTCGAATTTGAATACTAGAGTGTGGATACCGGTGTTTTTTGGTGGTTTTTTTTTTAATATTCTTTTTAAGCACCCCCAGGAGCAACTGGGGCCACCATCAGGCATATCATCAGTCGCTCCCGAGTTCCGTGGCAGCAGATTAGCTCCCCTCCCTAGCTTGGGTCTCTTGAGGACCCTCCCCATCGGGGTCTCATCCGTTTCATCGGAACATTCTGATCACTGCTTCTGGAATGCCGAAATGCCCCTCCTCAGGGAAGCTACCCTTCTCATCCCTAATCTACCTACCTAGCTCCAGACAAGCGTTTCGCTTACCTTTCACTCTCCGCGCTCCCTCTCATACCATAAGAGTCCCTCATGCCATCATTAGAAGCGCCCCGACCCACCTACTCTTGCGTGGGAGTGAGCCAAAACTCTTAGGCAAGAGTTCTTTGGTGGTTGGGATTTAATTAACACACGCCTCAGGAGTTGTTGACCTAAGTTTGTTCCAGGTACAGTTACATTACACTGAGTCACTAATTACTTTAATTGTTGATGCGATTATAAATAAAGTATTACAAAAATAAATAAATATATAAAACTTTAAAAAATTAAAAAAAGTGAACTACAAAAAATTAGTTACTTGCACTTTTGGATCAATACTGATTTACAAAAAATATCATAGTCGTATTATGAAACTAAGGGTGAATTCATGTAATAGAAATATTTCCCGAAAAAATATTGTGCTAGCAGTAGGATAAACGTAATAACTTTTTTGAGTTACATGTCAAATCAGACTTTTCACAACTGCTGTTGTTCAACGATAAATTTAGTGCCCACAACTAATTTTTTTACTCGGTTTGTAAATATTGCTATTGTTTTATACAAATGACATATCAAGGCTCTCTTTTTATGTTTAACCTCTGGAACTACCGTAAGGTATTACTTCAGAGGATGAATGTATAATGAAGTGTAGTCTTGTACAATCTGAGGCCGACCACTCCTAAGAAGTATGGTTAATTGACCCAACCACCAAGAACACCGGTATCCAAGATCTAGTATTTAAATCCGTATAAAAATAACTACCTTTACTAGGATTTTAACCTTAGAACTCCGAAATCAGCTAATTTTCAATGTCACGTTAACCCCTAGACCTATAGTATCGGTGGACTTACAAATGAAATATAAGAAAATTATAATTTAACGTATAACTTTTCATTGATTAATCTTTATTTTTGTTGTTAATTTTTAATTATTTGTATTTGTAATGCAAATAGAAAAATAATTGAAGTTTTGTTCTTACCTAATTATTAAAGTAGCTCCTTTTTATGTAATTTCTTAGTGTTTTATTTTATTTATCATATTTCTTCTTAAAATAAAATAAAAATAAAGAGAATAAATTATACTTAATAAATCGTATAGAAAATGAAAGGAAAAAATAAGGTACCTAATATTCTTTACATATTTTGATTGCCTGGCTTTTATGTTGGGACGGCGAGATAGCGTTGTTTGGGATTATAGCGTTATTGTCCTGGACTTATCTTCTCACAGTCAATGGACACTAACAATGGCGGCCAGTTAGTGGTCAGTGCCAAGCCCTGTTTTAATTCACACCACTACCCATACCCTAACCAACTATTACCCCTCATCATCTTTATTTTTACCCACCCACCGGGTCCTATGAAACTTATCACGGGCTCCATACACGTATCTTTATACCGCATTATTATTATGATTACAAAGTCACATTGTCTCTCTGTTTATTATTAACATATCTTTTTCACCTTTTTTTTTTTTTTTTTTTTTTTATTAGGAGATGAATTTTTTTTTAGTTGAAAGCATAGAATTCTAGTATTAGTATTAAAATTATTTCTTTATGAAAATGAAAGTACATAAATTAATGAAATCAATGTGCGTTAATAAAACCTTGCGTTTGGCTGTAGGTATGTTGAGTGTTACTATTTCATTTTTCAAATAACATTTTTCAAAATTATGGTTTATGGTTTCATCAAATGAAAAATTTTCTTTTATTGATTTTATTTCGGTTTATTGAAAGAATTACTGTTTTGCATTGTATTGTAAATGAAATTTTTTGTATTTATTATGCTAGTACTAGCGCATTATTTTTTGTTTCTTTTTATATTCTTTACGACAAAGAAAACTTCTATTAGAATCATGCTTATCGATTTTTTTTTTTTATTGTTTTATATTTAGATTTTTATTCTGAAGCTTGGGAATTTGATTAAAATAAAATCAAAAATTACAAAAATATTTTATTTCACACGTATCTTAAACTATAAGAAAACGTACAACTTTATGTGCTATATTTTATAAATACAACTTCCATTGCGTAGAATATTTTAAAAGAATTCAGCGGTTTTAAATTAAATTTACTTAATTTCTTTAAGAATTACAAACATATATATTTTATTACATGAAAATCTATAGCTTTTTTTTTTTTAACCTCTTAATATAACTTAATGTGAACACCGTTTGTGTCTTGGAGATGTCAAACTGATAATCCACCTCATTCTACACTTTAGTGAACAACTTCTCTGCAAGAATCGTTTCCATAGCTGCTGTTATTCTTTGGCGAAAAAAATATAGTCACTCGACCAAATGACTATATGTATTTTTTTCTTCATATTCAATGTCTTTTATGTAGTCGCAAAAAAAAAGAAAACCATCTGCGTCAAATCGGGACTTCACGGTGGCCAAGTGATGAAAGTGATGGAAGGACTGTAATGGAAGGTGTCCTTCTTGCAAGTTACATGAACATGCATCCCGGTATCGAGGTTGTAAGACTTTACCCGTGTCATGAGTCGGCGATGCCTGTCGTGGCGTGGTGTTTGCAAGGGACAGATGCTTACCGGATCGGCTACTGGACTGGTCTAGTGGTTAGCGCGACTCGCAAATCAGCTGATTTTGGAGTCGATAGTTCTAAGATTCAAATCATAGTAAAGGAAATTACTTTTATACGGAATTGAGTACTAGGTCGCGGACATCGGTGTTATTTAGTGGCTGAGTTTCAATTAACCACACTTCTCAGCAGTGGTCGACCTGAGATTATACAAGACTACACTTCATTTACATTCATATAACACATTCATTAACATTCAGAGGATGCACATCATCCTCTGAAGTAATACCTTACGGTAGTTCCGGAGGTTAAACAGAAAAAGAGAGATGCCCACCGGATCGAGTCTTGGATTCGAGTGAATGTAGGTGACTTTATAGTAGCTCCACGTTTTCGCTGTTTTTATTTGGGTTTTTGGTGATATTTTTTGGATACGTAGGTTGAATAATGTTGGTGGATTATTAACGGACACGCATGCGAAATTTCTTTGATTTTGTCTAACGGACTGACCAGTTTTTTCGATTTTTCTCTTTGAGACTCCAGGAGAGAATTTATAGGTTATACTTTTTAAATACTATTTGGACTGGCTTTTGGACGGTTTGATGTGATTTTTGTGAGTACTCACAAAAACCTGCTGGTGGTGTATATACCCCTACTGGTGAATATATATTGATTGTTTGTGCTAAGTTTGAAGAATATCGAACGTGGACTAATATCTTTTTAATGATTTTGCTAGTCTTATTTTTCACATAAGAATAGCATTCGACTTAATAGTGAAGTGAAAAATTTTTCTTAGTCAGAAGATACGTACTTGCAAGTAGCCAACGTCATCATCCACTTGTAAACAAAGTGTTTGAAATTTTTTGTAGCAGTTGGTGAGTACTTAGGAAATATTTTAAATCATATAGCAACTATATAAGGGGATACCTTTCCTTTTTAATATCTTATTATCCACTCCGCTTAGACTCCTCCCTCCCGGATTTATATCGATCTGGACCTCCCGCACCCGCACGTTTGATGCACTGCCGGGCGTATATCCGAGATGACTCCGATAGATGTTTTAAATGCTAGGGTTCCGGTCATCGTAGCTCTAACTGCCAAGGCCCTAACCGGCTAGAACTTTGTTTCAACTGCGACGAGAAAGGTCACAAAATTCGAGTGTGTATTGAGCCAAAGAAATGCCTCGACTATGGAGGTGAGCATCACACTGGAGGCTTAGAGTGCACTAAACGCTGCGATGATTAGTTGACTATTCAAATGCAAATAACAGCACCCTTTACCACGATATCGTGGGACAGCTGGTTAAGAAGTATAATATTGACCTTTTGGTCACTAGCGAAACCAATAAATATGACGTGGCTAAGAACGGCTGGATCCCCGACTACAACAGATGACATAACTATTAAAAGTATAAGCGGTAACTGATCGATACGATTGTTCGATCGTAGTCAATAACCCCATTGAACTGTCACATGCAGTAGTAATCGGTGAATAAATTTCGCCTAACTGCGATCTTGATGACTATTTAGATTTTATCAGAGTCCATGCCGTGATAGCAAGAACGACCAAACGAATTATTGGGTGACTTTAATTGTGAAACCAGACTGGTAGGCAGCTCTTATACTAATCGCCAAGGGTGATCTATTATCGGGTTTGATGATAACTTCTGGATTGTACTGTCTTAACGACAGTACACAAACATACGAGGCAAGGGGTCAATCTTCCATCCTAAACCTCACGATACTAGACGAGAGATGGTGCCTTGAACTGTGTAACTGGGGCGTACTTGATGATGAGACTGCAAGCGATCACTTTGCTACTCTCCTAGAGACACGAGATCCTTTATTCACCGTAGCGCCACGAACCCTGTGACTTAGACTATCACATAAACAAATAGATTTATTTGTCAGGGAAACAGCCGAGAGAATTGCTTTTGATGAAGAATTAACACCTGAAAGGTTGCAAGATGCCATTTTGAACGAGATTCAATTGTTATCGGGAAGACCAAATAACCACAAACCAGCATACTGGTGGACAGCATCCATAGCTGAAATGCGACGCGAACTATTACGCATGCGACGTACTAAGCAGAGATTATGATGAACTGGCAATGAACAATTTATAGATGCTGAGCGTTGGTATGTTGCCCAGAGAAGACATTTAAACTATGAAATCAAGAGATCCAAAAAGATCAAATGGTTGGAACTATGTAAAGAGTTGGATAATGACTTGTGAGGACGGGCATATCAAATAGTCAACAGAAAATTTGGAAGAATATTGCCCGTTCTCACTGAGGAACAGGCCCCCGCCTGTGTAGATAGAACGACTCTTCCCCAGGCGCGACGGAAGAGTGATACATCCGATAATTGGAGGCCAAAGAAGGTACACTTCGGATGAAGTTTCTCAAGCAATTACCAAATTATTTTGTCCCTGCGGCAGTGTCATGAAGCTTACTTCATGGTCAATAGTAGACCCGTTTAAGTCTGCTCTAGAAAGAAACGAATTCCTCAATTGCTGGAAGGATTTGTGGTTATTATTTCTACCTAAAAATGTTATTTAACACAATGAAATATCTTGGCTCTTCACTTCTTGGAGCATATAAATATGATCTGTGGAAAGGCTGACCACTTTTTTGGGTTTCTGGTAAGCTGTAGTTGGGCACAATCCGCACAATTTCTGCATACTGTGGAGACCCTCCATCCTGTCTGAAAATTAGATCCTTCAATTTTCAATCTGCAGAGGAACAACGTTCTCTAACATATCCGAGTAATGTCCATAATAATCTGTTCGTGAAAAAAAAATAGTTCAAAAATCCGATTATGCATGACATCATACCAAACATTCACTTTCGGACAGCGGACAAATTCCATCGAATTTTTTGGGTTATTTGCGCATCATATTTGACAATTATAGCTTATAAAAACGTGAATATCTTTCCATAATTTTAGTTAGATTAACCTATGAGAGCCAATGCGTATTTGTGTGCACGTGAGTGCACTGTAATAATAATTGCCAAATTTTTACTTATTATTTTCTAAATTGCCAGTACAACTATTTTTTTATCTTGTTTGAAAAAGTTCATTTCTGAATTCCTGGAATAATTGAAACCAAATTAACTTAATACTCATTTATTGCTTAATTCAGTATTTTAAGAGCACTAAGTTCATGTAATAAGCCATTAAATTATTTTTAAGATTTTGTTTTCTTTATTCATTGAAACGTTTTTGTTTAACGTTTTTGTAATTTATTTCGCAATTAATATTTTCTGGAGAATTATTCGAATTAATTTTTTTCTTGATTTTTGTTTTATTATTTTTATCTTAGAAAAAAAAAGTACTTGTACGCCAAAGAAATGTTAACTTTTCATTAATTTATTTTATTCGTTTTATTTTCAGTAAAAAGGTTTGCTTTAGAATTTGGTCTGAAAGAAGTGTACATTTTATACAAGACCCTTTATGGGTGGAGTGAACATAGCTGTTGTCTTTGATGTTCCTCTAAAGTTGTGGTGGCGGTCTAACAACGTTACTAGGGCGTCTCGACGCCATTAGCTGGATCCCTTTCCTAGCTCTTAACGCCCGATTATTTGATATAGGCCGGTGGCATAAACTTGTAAAGGACATTCCTTATAGCAATATTCATAAAGTAATTACGATTTTGCTTTTGTGATGAGAGATTTGTTATTCCGTTTGTAATGTATAAGACAAATTATGATATTTAAATTTATAATATTCTGTTAATACATTTTTACAATTTAGTTTTATAAGAATATAATTATTTCTGTTATTTCTATTATTATTATTTTTTTTAATTCAGTAATAATTAATTATTTTACTATATTTTCAATTAAAAAAGCGTACTAAATTAAGGAAAAGTAAAAATTTATTTATAAGTGAAATTATTATTAATTTATTATTCCGGGCCCCTCAAAGGTATGAGAGACCGCGTGTGGGAGGGGAAAGGGCATTTGCGCATTTTTCAATGGGCATGCCGCCGCTTTAGGTCAGGTTAGTAGGACGGGACAAGTATCCTCTTGCAGGAGGAATGTGTCGGCTTCCCCCCACAAGCGTGGAGTCGTCTCGCTCTGATGATCCCTAGAGGACCCCGAAAGTGGGCTCCGCTGCAGGAGCCCAAGCAAGAAGTGCAAAGGATAGGTTAATCTGCAGCCACGACTCCTATGGCTGACTGATGTAATACCAAGAGGTGATTCCAACCGTCCCTGGGAAAACGGTGATGGGAGATTTAGTGGGTAGTGGGTGGGAGTAACACTGTTTCATGGTTGCTGCGGCTCCATGTTCAGTGCCCACTTAGCTTTGCTAGCTCAGGATGGCTAGCGTCCTGACTTCGAGTCCAACACACCCTGAAAAGTCCCTGTAGGGAGTGCGTTTGCGCATTCCTTCATTACCGTAAAAAAAAAAAAAAAAATTATTATTTATTAAAAGTTAAATATTTTATATAGAATCATTTCTAGCTAGATAAACGAAGAAAATATTGCAAAAAAAAAACGATGCAAAACATGAATGTAGTCTATTCAGTGAATATAAATTCAGTTTTTTACAATAGAATTTTAAGCTTCCTGATTTATAGGTAACATTCCTTTCTAAAAGTGATATCTTCATTCTGTAGGAATGAATAGTTAATGAATATTACTTTTAGAGAAAGAAACTTTGTCGAGTATGTCTGAGATGTTTTACTTGGATTATATCCGTAAAGTTGAAACAATGTCTCAAGCATAATAATTTAACATTATGTATAATCAATGAAATATTGCGTTTTATAAAAGTAATCAGTTAAGGAAATATAAATAAGAGCCTTTAATACTATTTTTATTACAATAATAATACATTTGTATAAACATAATAAACATTTAATATATTTTTAATAATAAACATTTATATATATTTTTAAATGTTTGCTAGTATTCAACACCTAAGTCTATTAATACTAAATATCAGTAATAAAAAATTTAAACATTCTTGAGACCTATATTAATGTAAAACTGTTATATTAAAAAAAAATAATAAACTAAAAATATATACAGTTCTTAATTAATCCTTTGTAAAGTTGTTTGAATGAAAATTAATTAAACTTGATTGAAACTTTAAGTCTTCGGTTTAATTACTTACATTATATAGAAAATGTCACCTTCATGCAAACTCATGACTTATTTTCATTCTGTAGATTATGATTTGCGTTCCTTAATGATAATTAATTTCATATAATATTTGAAAACATTAAAATGCTCATAAAACGTTTAAAAAATAGGTAATAAAAAAATTAGATTAAATTAAAAGAATTCTGCAAAACTAGCGTACAATTCGTAAGTATTGTTAATTTTTTTAATTATCCTTATTTTTATTACTATTCATTATATTTTTACTTTCCCGTCTAGATAGAGCTATACTAAAAGGGAAATTATTTTAATTGGTCCGTTTTGGAGATACAAGGGGTGTTCACCAAATCTTGACGTTTAAATATCTAAAGAACCCAAAAAACCGGATGGAAATTTTTCGAATGTTAATGTTCATATGTATATGTTTGTGTTCGGTGTAGACATTTAAATTACCTTGTATCTCCAGAACTACTGGACCGATTATTGTCAAACTTTATCAGATTACTGATACATGGAATATGTTTCTATACATGAGGCATTGATGACATTAAATTTTCAACATAAAAGGTCAAGGGGGTGAGGCTACAGAGCAAGGAGATCCCCAGTATCTCGTGATTCGGCCTAATTAATGTCATATTTTTCTTAAGACACATTAGATCATGATTAAAAAGTAATAATATTTGCAAAAAAAGTGTTTGCAAAATTGCACCCACTACTCAAAAAATGCTCTAAACTGTTTGCTAAGTGGGTATACTATTAAATAATACACCTTGTCACCATAAGAAGCGCTAGTATCGGCCTCTGCCTTCTTGGAATTTCCCTTTTTCCATCGTCCTTTTGGACGGGAAATTTTGAAATGCACAGTGTTGCTAACCAAATTATTTTTTTACACTTCAAATTGTAATTATTTATTTAATATTTCAAAGGTTGGTAGCACTGTCATGTTTTTGTCGTCTGCTATGTTCAGACATTACAAGTTAGTGGTAGAATTAAATAAATGAGTAATATTTAAAATGTAAAAAAAAGTAACTCGAACTGGTTAGATCTCGAACTTCACCAGTCTACCGACACAGTACAGTACACACAGTACCGACACAGTATAGGCGAAATTTATTTTATGTAAGTTGTGAAATTACATTAGTTAAATTAGTGTCTATCGTCGCCACTAGTACCGCCACACTCGCGTGAATTACGATTAAATACTGTATGCGAGCGCGGTTTTAGTTAGAATCAACGAAACGAAAAAAAAAACGACAACGAAAGGACGATTAAATAAACAAAAAAATATATTTAAATAAAATTATAATTATTTTAATTTTAGTTGTATGTTTAAGTCGTGCATCAGAAAAATCATTGTAAGTTTTTCTTTCTAGTATCAGTTTTTTTTTAAAAATTGTAATTTCGGTATTATCTACTTATGATTGTTTTACATTTGAAATAGCAAGTATTTTAATTTTTTAGTGGATTTTTTAATTTATTTCAACAACTATTCAACATAGCTCTTTCTCTATTTTTCTGTTTATCATCCGGAACTACCTTAACGTACTAACTTCGGAGGATGAATGAGGATGATATATATGAATGTGAATGAAGTGTAGTCTTGTACAATCTCAGGTCGACCACTCCTGAGAACCAATCTCATCCAACCACCAAAGAATCCTTTCATCCGGAGGTTCCGGGTTCGAATTCCGGTCAGGCATGGCATTTTTCACACACGCTCCAAAAGAAAGAAAACCACCAAAGAAGACCGGTATCCACGATCTAGTATTCAAATCCGAATAAAAATAACTACCTTTATTAGGATTTGAACCTTAGAACTCTCTTTCTCTGTAATTAATTTTATACACATTAGATGTGTCTATTTAATGCAATAATCTAGCTGGAAAAATTAATCATTTCTCATGTTTTTTTTTAATCATAGAAGTAGTCCGATTTTTATTTGTATTTATTCGTTAATAGTTAATCGATATCATTTTTTATCGTTAAAAAAACTGTTTATATTACTTAATAACAGAAAACTACATATATGTAAGAAAATGCTAAAAAAAAGGGAGTTAGATACAGAAAGGTTGAATCATAAGCGTATAAGATCGCTATTGTAAACGGAAGTTTCATTTAACAAGTCAAGTTTTGTTCAGTTAAAGTTTGAAATTGTTGTTTAGTTTAACATTTAGATAAATAGCCGCTCCGTCCACGTTTTAGGGTAACTGAATTGCCAGTTTACCGGTGGGAGCCGTGTTGTTTGTTAGGTGAATGATGGAACGTAGTCGTGGGACGGATGAAAAGAGGTGATTTGCATAAAATATAAAACTGGTTGGATAGACAGCCAGCTTTTGTAAGTCTCTTTTGGTTCTACAAACAACGAAGATCCCGCAAGAAGTATTTTTGTCTTTCTTACTCTTTTACTTTCTTCTGTTATATTACTTTTACTTCCTTTTATTTATCTCTTTCCCTCTTTTGCTCTTCGTCAAACCTATCTGCCGCTCTTCAAATATATTGTGGCCCTCCTTCTCCAGATACCTTAGCTCTATTAAACTCTATATGTACTCTATCCGCATTGTACACAGACCAGAATAAAAAAAATAATAACCAAGTACAATATCTTATTGTCTTAAGTTATTATTTTTTTTTTGCAGTAGCAGTTTCCGTGATCGTTTACTTTTATGAAAGGTTAAATTTATTTTTCCGTATAGGGATATCATCCTTATTTCCAGTAATATATTGGATTATATCGTTTTTATAATAAAAATAGTACTAATATTCTTCGGATTGCTTTTCTCCTTTCTTCTTTGCGTGTGTGTTTTAAGAAAAAAGGTCCCTTAATATATAGAGAATACATTAAACATGGTTATTCTCTTGATATCTTTTTAGCATTTTATACTGGAAAGTTAATTCTTAAAAACTCACTGATGATGAAATTATTCTGTGTGATTGTCTATTTTATTATTTATCCTTATTTTATAGATATATATTCCTTATACAAATCAAAATTTGTTATTTTTTCAGTAATGTTTGTTTAATTTATAATTATACTATTTGCTTGCTAATTTGAATATTAATATATGTTTAAAAACACCTTGACAGATTAAATAACTTGATCCAGGATTATTTCTTGATGATTTTACTTAATGGAAATTATATCTGCTGATAAGAACGACTTGAAAAGGAAGTCAATTAGAAAAACATTTTCATTATTTTCACTAAATTATTTTTTGAATTAAAGATAATAATTTTATAAAATATCAATTTTTTTCAAAATCGAAAGAGGCTTATTAAATCAGTGAAATCTTTTCTTGATTTTAAGTACAATCAAAAGGACTTATAGTATATTTGATTTTAGGACAAAATTTTCGTTATTGCGCTTAACACTTTGTTAATTTTTGGTATGAGGATATTCTTTTTGGTTTTTAAAAATTCAATAAATTATCTTTGTACATAGTCTAATTGAAGTTCGTATAAGGAGAGTTTATACCTTTGGTGTTAAAGGAAGGCGCGTTGATCGCGTTTCCGCGAATCGGTTAATTTGATAGTTGAGGATTGTAAGTTATGTTAGATGGTCGTGATTAGAACGGGCCATACGAAGTAAGTTGTGTAAATACACCGATGAAAATGTCTGCTGAGGAATTTGCATCGGTGGCATCCTGACAGAAACCAGACTGGATGACTGTGTTTTTTAACAAGTTTAGAAGAGGATCTTCAGTAAAGTCCGTCAAGGCTAAGAACATTGTAGTGACCGAAACCATCACAAGCTTTTAGGTGTCTTTCCTTACGGGAGTCAGGATATTAGGATATTGGAGTTATTGATTTATATAAATACGAAAGAATGAAAGTTGTAAATTATTATGTAAAGAAAGTACACCAGGATCGATATCTTTAAAGGTTCAAAAGAAAAATGATTTAAACACTTAAAAGGTTGACCTAAAAAACCCTTAAAAGGTGGATCGTTCTAAGGATGATGAAATTTTAATAAATAGTTGACGGCTAGGAAGTCATTGTAGCAGTGTTACTCTTAATGGCCTATTAAATTGTCTTTGATGATGATTAGGATAATATGATGTGATATTTGAAGGTGTAGTAGTTATGGATTTCCTACGGCCTTTAGCCTTAACATAAAGTAAAATAAAAATAAATACTCAACAACATTAAGTAGTCTTTCATGGCTTAAATAAATTTCCATATCTTTAAAGAATATAAAATATTTTACTTGTAATATTTTCCTTTCTTTAATTTTTTTATTTTTTTATTAATATTACTTTTAAACATGTAAATTTTCTTTACCATTTTCTAAATTTTGTTTTGCTATGATATATAACACTTGAAGAAAAAACGAAAAAAATATACATAAAAAATAATAAAAATATTTTTAAAAAATGTGTAAAAATAAAATATATAAAATAATTATATATATAGAAGACAGGGTTTGAATATTTAGAAAAGATTCTTTATATTAAATAAAAAACTAATTAATAGTTAAATTATATTTTTCTACTTTATAATTAAACGATAACATTTAACAATCAAGATATCTAATTTGACAAAATGTTAATACTTATAAAAACCCTTACAAATAATTTTACTTACATGTAGCTATTATAAAACATTTCATTGACAAATTTTTTTTGTTATTAAGTTATATTACTTTTTTTTTGTTTAATTTCTTTAATTTTTATTTAAACTGACGATGCTTTGTCGAGCGTCAAAATGCGTTTTTATCTATATATTTTTAAAGAAATTTGAATTATAAATGTAAAAAAGAAAAAAAAATTAAATTTGATGTGTGTGTGTTTGTGTATATATATATATATACGAAGAGAGACCTTAGTGTGCTTTTAAAAACTTAAAAAATATAGTACATGAAGTTGTTACTACAAAATCGGTTGTAAAATATAGAAAATGAAATCCTTAGTAAAAATATGTAAAACGTTTTTAAGTTTTTTCATAAACCATATAATATAAATGGAAGTCCGTTTATCATCTGTTAAGGTATCAATCCTTGATTAATATATTTATAATAAAATCCATACTTTTTAGGTTATTGCTATGATTAAAATCTGGCTTAAATAGCACAAAAAATTGTAACTATCGATGCCACTTTCGATAGTTATCGATGCCAGTAGTTATCGGTCGATCAAAAAATACTGTTTTTTATTTAATATTTCGGTTATTATTTTAATATTGAAGGTAAAAGAAATACAATTTTTTTTCGTAATTTGTAATTTATTCAACTAGTAAACAATAAGCAATCCCCTAATAGCCCAAACAAATGGAGATGATATGCATGACATGTAAATGAGAAGTCTTTTACAGACTTAGACCGAATATTTCTGAGACCTGGTTAAATGTGAACCCCAACCGTTTCGTGGACCAACTAACCTTTAAGAGCAACTGACCTTTATAGGATTTGAATCTCAGAACCTTCGATTTCGAAAATCATCTGTTAAACAACTCTCTTTTTTCTGTTTAGGCTCCGAAACTACCGTAAAGTATTACTTCAGAGGATGAATGATGATGTGTATGAATGTGAATGAAGTGCAGTCTTGTACAATCTCAGGTCGACCACTTCTGAGAAGTGTGATTAATTGAAACTCAACCACCAATGAACACCGGTATCCACGATCTAATATTCAAATCCGTATAAAAATAACTACCTTTACTGGGATTTGAACCTTAGAACTATTGACTTCAAAATCAGCTGCTTTACGATGTCGCGTTAACCAATAGACCAACCCGGTGGCCATCTGTAAACAAGTCTTTTCTCCTTTTCTGTTTAGCCTCCGGAACTACCGTAAGGTATTACTTCAGAGGATGAATAAGGATGATATGTATGAATGTGAATGAAGTGTAGTCTTGTACATCTCAGATCGACCACTCTTGAGAAGTGTGGTTAATTGAAATCCAACCACAAAAGAACACTGGTATCCACGATCTAGTATTGAAATCCGTATAAAAATAACTACCTTTACTAGGATTTGTACCTTAGAACCATCGACTTCGAAATCAGCTGATTTGCGATGTCTTGTTATCCACTAGACCAGACTGGTGGGCATCTGTTAAACAACTGATTTGCAGCACGTTAACTACTAGATCAGCTCGGTGGGCTAAAAATTAGGTAATATTTTTCTAATGTAAATAACCCAAATATTTGCTACTTATAATTTTTGATATAAATTAACCCAATCTTAACCTACACTCGCTTCGCTTGCTAACCTCGAGAGTTTTGATTATTTAAATAATTAATAATTGCAATAATTACAGAATTTTTTTTTAACCTCCAAAACCACCGTTAGTTATATCTTCAGTGAATGAGATGAATGAATTGCAGCGTGTGTGAAAATTCCATACTTGACCGGGATTCGAACCCGGGACCTCCGGATGAAAGGCCAAGACGCTACCACTCGTGCCACGGAGGCCGGCAAATTATTACTTAAATGCTTAAAACATCACTGTGTTAATTATACCATTAAATATATAATATACAGGGTGTATCAAAACTGCACGGCAATCTCTCGGAAACGGATTTTATATCTAAAAATAAGAAAAAAGTTTCC
>JAAAKQ030047304.1:0-16426 GCA_010016005.3 Zanna intricata | reverse complement strand
GTTTTGACACCATTCCTGACATTGAGAAGGCCACGACAGAGCAGCTGAAAGCCATTCCAAAGAAGCCTTCCAGAAATTATTCCATTCGTGGATTCAACGTTGGTATATGTGTATTGCTAGTCAAGGATTAGTACTTTGAAGGAGATTAATTCATATTTAAGGTAACTTTTTTACTTTGTTTTTTTATAACATAATTCACTGTACTTTTTGATCACACCTCGTATATGTATAGACATCTTCCAGAAATTTCTATAACTAAAAAAAAAATCATGGGTTTTATTATTACTTGATAAAAATTGATTATTTTCAAAACAGGTTTTAGTTTTAAATTTTCAGTTAGAAGAATGAGTAAAAAAAAAAAAAAGTTTTTGCAAAGAAAAAATTAAGATGAGTAGAAATCTTAAGGAAGTTTAAAAAAGAAGTTAATCAGTTTCCTTATTGTTCTTTTGTTTAGTACTTCTTATTGTCTTTTACTTAGACGTTTGGTAATTTTTAAAAGAAAAGTTTGTTATTTAATGAGGTAGGAGTATAACTAAATTAGGAAAAATTCTCGGTTACGGAACACAACAATAGTATTAAATAGTTTTACTTGTGGTTAATTATTACTAACACAGTACTCGGAATGCACAGCTATACTGGACTAGTGTTGTTTGTAATAGTAATCCTTGTAGTTGGAGAGGAGATAGAAGTAGTAATACTGCTGGCAGTTGCTGCGTGGTTAGTAGTACTGTACTGGGATTGATAATACGACCAGCAATGTTGCTTTGCTTCATATAAAGTTTCTTCCTTCTGAAAGTAAGTACGTGTGGAGAAGGAAGTTTTGTGTAATTGTAAATGTAATTATACTCCAGGGTTTTACTGCTTATGTCTAAATAAACATCGTGTTTAACCAGCATTTAACTTTTACGGAAATAATGAAATTGCCATGTAATACGATTTCATTCTATATTTAGTGAAGAACAGTAATTTGCAATGCGTAATATAATGGTTTTTTTCCTAATATTTTCTTTTTGTTTTGAGTATTTTCTTTTTATTTTGACGTATTATAAAAAAAAAAAATATATTCTCCTTTGAAATGTATTTAGTTATATTTTTTCTGATCATATAATTCTGATAATTAATAGGTATATATTTTTCGATTGTATTTCATTCTCTAGAGTATGAATTTTTTTTTTTTTGTGAGATCCGAGGGTACCTTAAGTATTCCTCGAACAGAGGCGTACGCAAGGAGGGATTACCAGGTTTGAACCCCTCCCTTAATGGTTTAAGTACTTTTTAATTTTTTTTTTTTTTGTTAACTTCCGGAAGCACAATTAAGTATATCTTCAGAGGGATGAAATGAATGAATTGAGCGTGTGTGAAAAATGCCATGCCTGACCGGGATTTGAACCCGGGATCTCCGGATGAAAGACTGAGATGCTACCACTCGGTCAACTTTTTAATATAAAGCCTACATAAAATGAACATATTATAAATTTACTATTGAGTATCTCCTTAAAAATCCATCGTTTTTTCTTCTCTAATTTGTCGCTATAAGAATAACAAAATCTATCGACATAATGTTCAGTCCGCCGTCCTTCCTTTTTCAATAATTTAATCCCAATATTCGGAACTGCGGCACTGGACAAGCATTTTTATTACACAAAATGAAATAGATGTTAAAAAAATTGTAGCGTAAGATTGTGAAAAAAGTACTTTATAGAAGATTTTCTTGAGTATTTATGATTGCGTTATATTCGAACATTGTAAAATAACTATATCGTAACATGATATAATAATATAAAATATAATATAATAATAATAAAATAACACTTAAAATTCGAAATAGCGATGTCAGTTGCAAACAGTTTTATTAAAGACCCCTCCTCTTAACAAAATTATGCGTACGCACTGCCCCCTCCCCCCCCCCGAATATAACCAAATAAATAAGATTTTTCGGAGTTTTTTTGATACAAGAGCTGCGCCCTCTCTAGGGGCGGACATTTATCTGGGGCGCCATTTCGGCTGTAAGTGTGAGAAGAATATTGATGTGTTAAATTAATAGAAAATTTCACATAGCGATTTTTTTTGTTCGCTAAAATTTTACAGTGCGTAGCGTATTTATATTGTTTATGTCTAAAAGCCAAAAATATTTACACTATTATTGAAAAATTAACGCAGAATTGGTAAAGGACGCTGCTTGAACTTGTTTATACATGCATATACTTCTCTCTGATGAGAATAACATTAACACGCGATAAGAGCGTTGCTTCAAATTGTGTTTGAACATGCATAGACTTGCTTATTACCTCTAATTATAAACGAGCGGTTTCATTATACAATAGAATTATACTTGCTATAACGTCGGTAGTGATAACAAGTGATAGTTCATAAAATTTACTTCAGTGCGATTTCTTAATTTTTAACGTTAAGTTCATCTATAATTAAACTGTTATTTAGTTTGACAGATACTAGTTTATCGTAAATCGATTATCGAATCGAAACAATGAACGCGTTTTTAAATAAAATAAATATTTAATTTATCCAAAAAAAAGGCTGTTTCTTGAATCAGTAGAATATTATAACAAATTTGAATGTATTCTACAGGTATAATTATTTATATACTTTTTTTTTTTTATGAAAATATAAATAGTTTTGGGTGATTTTAGCGTAGTTGTCGTTACCTTGTTTTATTTTCAAAATAATGGCATTTTGTTTTTTTTTTTTTTTTTTAATAATACACATTATTAATGTGCACAATAATACACATTTTTAATGGCATTTAAAAATTAAAAAAATACATGGTTAAAAATTTGTGGTTAGGTACAGATATTTCTTAATTATTTTCTACTGTTTTGTACTGCTTGATTATCAATGATATGTTATAAATTTCTTTCTAAATATATACTTTTATTAAAATTTAAATGAAATGATTTGATTTTTATTAAAAATAAAAAAAATGTGTACCTTTATTTAAAATGTATACATATTTTCTTAAGGAGCCGCAAATTGTCTTTTTGTCCGGAGCGACGTAACCGCTAGAGCGGGCGCTGAATAAGAAGGATAATTAGAATGAGATGTTTTTGAAATTTAAATTAGTTCCTGTTTTTAAATATTATTGAATTACCTCTTAATGTAACACCTTTTTGTGATTGGCTTCCCAACAAGTTTTATTCTGAATTGAAAAATGCCACAAAAAAAGTTCTTTAATTACTTTGATTTATGATAAGAAGTACCACATCCGGTATACGTCATATTATGAAGTCCATATCTTATTATGCGCGTATGCTCGGTACACTCACCTCTTTATCAGTAACACGTTGTTACGACAACAGTACCGCCTACAACACTGTATCCGCCAATCAACGTATACCTTGATTGTCCTAAAACTGGCTGTTATGTAATTGGGATTTTTCTGGACAAAATAAGGTATTGGATACAAAATCCCTGACCAGCAAATTACTTTTATCAATTTCGATAGTCAAGCAATAGAAAAATAATAGACTTTTATTTATAACTTAATTAAAAAAAAATTTAAAACCTACATTCAGTTTCATATATATAATTATCTGTTTGTTGTGTGCATATTAAGATAAGGTGGATCAACTAGTTCCCACCTTAGATGAAATGGGAAAAAGTTTATGTAAAATTATATCGTCGTATGTATAGATTTATGTATTATATTTTTATCAGAATTATCAATATTTTAATGTTTGTGTAATGTTATTATTTTTAGCAGTGCTAGTCGAATTTAGGAGAAAATAGTAATACATAAATGTGGTACTGTGTTTCAAAATGAATGAATGAATATTGGGATTTTAAAGCTGTGTAATATCTCTCAAGTTTCGCGTGCATTGATTGATTATACAAAAATAAAAAGCAACTCAAACTGAAAGAGTTTCAGCTTTGCGCATGCTCATAAACTGCTTCCTGTACCTTTCATTTGAAAAGGCTAGTAGCTAAAGATGGCAACCCCAAATTAAATAATGCATCGCGACGATGAAGACTGTTTATGGGGTCGAACTCGGTGATTAATCAACATTTCACGTTAATGGAAAAGTAACCAATCGTAATGTGCGTATTTGGGATTAGAAAATCCTCACGAAATATTGCAATGTGAACGAGACTCTTCAAAATTGATTGTTTTTTTGTGCCTTATCCTGACGGTAAGTTCTTTTTCGCCGAAGAAATTGTGTTTGGAATTAACTAACTTGATATGCTACAAATATGGTTGTTTCCAACTGCAATACGAACCACAAGACTTTATTTGGCAACGAGATGGAGCGCCTCCTCACTGGCATAGCCGCGGTACGTGTTCGGTTGAATGAAATTCTTCCCGATCGTTTGATCGGTCGCCCGGGGCCGGATGACACGATCGCCCGATCTGACGCCTGCGATTCTTTCTTGGGGTTTTGTAAAGGATCAAGTGTATGCGCCATCATTACCAGCTGACTTTTCCAGCTTGAGACATAGGATATATTACGAACCACAGAATATTATTTGGCAACAAGATGTGCGCCTCCTCACTGGCATAGGTCGGCTGATGAAATTCTTCCCGGTCGTTGGAACTGACTACAGAGCTTGTTTACGATGGCCCACACGATCGCTCGATCTGACCCCTGCGATTTTTTCTTTGGGAGTAGGCTGATTTTCCTGACTGGAAATGTAGGATTGAAACAGCTGTCGTATCAAGAACTCCAAACTTGCTGATTAAATTATTGGATGAATTCTTCTGACGGCTGGATGTGTAACGTATGATGAATGTTGCTCACATTGAACACTTACAGGAATAACTATTTGAGTTGCTTTTTCATTTCATGTGTAATTTATCAATGTAAATGAAACTTAATCGATATTAACTAACTTTAAAAGCCATTCATTTTGAAACTACGGCAGTATTTTTTATTTTTTTTTTTAATAATAAAACTGGTAGTGCTATGGAAGATTGTATTTGCAAATTTTTACAAGTATCTTACTTTATTCGTTTTAACTAACATTGAAGGATACGTATTTGTGTATTGATGACGCAACGTTCAAGGAATTTATTATTATTTCATTTACACAGTGTTGTGCTGGCATCTTTCCTTTATAACAGTAAGGAAAGCCATGAGATTGTATAAACCCTGCCAAATGACTTCTACCTAAGCCCAGAAGTAGTAAGAAAAACGGTTTTAATCGATAAAAATGAAATTATTTAGGTTTCATTACCGTTAAGTATACTTAGCTCTACGGTTAAGTTTGATGACATAATAAATGTGTAAATATGGATAATGGACATCCGTTATGCATATTTGTTTACTATCTTTGTGGATGTAATTGGTATTTTATTTGTACAGTCGCTAAATTTCTCTCTCTATTATCTTATTACTAGTAACTGTTACGCAATACTAATGCAATGGTATTACGTACAAATACTTAGAGTAACTTATCAATCACCCAGTCGTTATCATAATTAGTATAATTACAGTTCTGAAATGTGTAATTTTTAAAAAAAGATTAAGTATTAATTTTTTTTATTTTATGAATTTTTTATTTTTGTTATTAATTATTCTGAAATTATTTTTAAATCGGACAAGGTATCCAGGTTCACTAAGATATCAATTAATCTATTATTTTTTTTTTACAAAGATAGAAAAAGCGATAATATGGAGTGTATGTATAAATTTTCACAACTTATTGGATTTTCAAATACGAGTATATCACTCATATATTACAATAAGAAACGAAGTAAATGAAAATTTAATCGAGTGTTTATGATGGAAAAAGATAAAATTTTATTCATCCGTGCTTAATGTTACATTGTTCATAAAATGAGCGAGATAAAAACAACTCTAATCATTTACTGACTGATTATGAAGAGCGATTCCAATACATAATGATTTTATACGGTTTAATTTTTGATTGAGTTTCATAGTTATTTTATTTTATTTATGTAGAATGAAATCAATATCTTTAGGAATTATTATACAATAAAGCGTAATGGTATCGTAATGAAAATCCAAATTGTTGTTTTAAAATATGTAAATTGATTTTGTATTTAAAACAAATACAATATGAATAATTTCTCCCTTATGTAGGGTCAATTTTTAGTGGTAGTAAAAATATTAATTTTTGTAACCGTTTACAAATTTTACTGAATGATATTTGTGATATACGTATATTTTATTTTATAAAATGAATTATAATAAGTTAATCCGGTGAAACCCGGATTATGTTAATATGACAAAGTATTGCTTTTCCTAATTCTAATCGATATAGATTTTTTACACGATGTATGAGTATGTATATGTATGTTTGTTCTAGCGTAGCAACTTAATGGCTGAAACAATTTAGATGTATTACCCCGCGTTGGAATCCTTACTTTACCGGGAGTTTCATAGGCTACATAAAAAAGAATTTAAATCTGTAACTGATAAACCTGATTGCTATTATTTCTATTTAAATGACCCCGCGCTGATTCTTTACGTAAATTTTTTTAAATTATGAATATTTGGTGCTAAAATGAAAATTATAGATATGAAACATAGTTTGTGTAAAACTTATTATGTCTACCGCTAATTTAAAGAGCACATCTTTTTTTTTTTTGTCGATGAGTTGCGAAGGAATGCTTACTTTACCGGGAGTTTCATAGGCTACATAAAAAAGAATTTAAATCTGTAACTGATAAACCTGATTGCTATTATTTCTATTTAAATGACCCCGCGCTGATTCTTTACGTAAATTTTTTTAAATTATGAATATTTGGTGCTAAAATGAAAATTATAGATATGAAACATAGTTTGTGTAAAACTTATTATGTCTACCGCTAATTTAAAGAGCACATCTTTTTTTTTTTTGTCGATGAGTTGCGAAGGAATGCCTTTACGCACGCCCCATGAGGTGTGTCGGACTCAGAAACGGGGAGACTGGTGTCTCAAGCTAGTCCACCTAGCGTACTAAACAGCCTTGCTAAGCGGCTAAGCAGTATAACCTGCCCCCTACCGACTAAACCTCCCTCACCGTTCTCTTCCTCCCAGAGACCGGACCCACAATTAAGCGTTACACAGCCTGGGGAAGGTGCCTTTGGGTTCAAAAGGATCCAGAGTTCCTTGTGCTTCATTATCGCCACCTATCCAAGCAAGCTCGGACAAATGGCAACTCGGCAGAGGGCTGTCCGTCATCCCCTTCCCCTCCAGTAATTTTCTTCACCACCTGGTGTCCTGGTGGGCTTTTCTTTGCCTACATTCTCTTCCAGTTTTCTCTCTTCTCCCGGTCTTCTCTCTTCCTTTTTTTTTTTTAAATCACATTTTTCTTTCCCGGAGATGAAGGAATGCCATTTACGCACGCCACCACGGGTGTGTCGAACTCGGACCCAGAACGCTTTCCATCCCGGGCTAGCTAACAGGCTCTGCCAAGATGTTGTTAGGCATAATATAACCTGCCCCACATCGACTAAACCTCCCTCACCGGAAATTCTACTCCTCACCGAGACCGGATCTGCAATTAAGCATAACTCAGTCTCGGGGGGATATGTCCGACTTACCTTCGGATCTCTTCTACTTTTCTTCTTTCTATGTCATTCACTCTCCCTCCTGATACACACATTTTATTTTACGCAAGTGTAGGTGTGTGTATGTACTGTACGTGTGTGTCTGTTGTATATTTGTTTTTTTTTTGCAGCAACTCTTACGCAGCTCAAAGGGAGGATAATGTATTTATGTAGATTATATATATGTATTATTGTTCCACCGTTGCAGCTCAATGGCTAACCGATTTAGATATTTGATCTCGCGTTGTATATATCCCGCGTTGTATGATCCCGAAGGCTGTATATATATGTTAAATTAAAAATCTAGAAAAAAAAACATCATACTATAGACAAATAGTACGTAAAAAATTTCACGTCACGCTTTTTAATTATCCTTTATTACATTGTCAACAATGTTTTTTTTTTTTTTTTGACAGTTATATCGTTTAATGTTTAATATTATATCTTATTAATTCATTTATTTTTTTTTACTTAAAATTAGTAAAAATACAATTATTAGATTGGAAAATAAAATTAAAAGAATTCGGGTGAGATGTGAGAATGAGAAGTGTGGTTTAATAATGAAACCCTACCACCGAAGAACGCCGGTATCCACGATTTAGTATTCAAATCCTTATAAAAGTAACTATCTTTACTAGGATTTGAAACTTAGAACTCTCGACTTCGAAACCACCTGATTTGCGATGTTGCATTAACTACTAGACCAGTCCGGTTGGCTAGGAATGGGTCGACCTGAGACTGTGAAAGACTACACCTCATTTAAATTCATATATACCATCCTCTGAAGTAATACCTTACGCTAGTTACGGAGGCTACAGAAAAAAAAGAGATTTGCTATGTAATAAATTGTTAAATAAGTCGATTCAATCGGCGCCAAATGAAATAATTCAGATCATTAATCAAACATAAAAAATTAAAACTTATAATTTATCGCGTAACTTTCAAGACACTATTATTCGTACAATGCCCGCGGTTTGTGTATAACAGAATAGATCTTAAAATGAATTGAGTATATTATAAATGCCATTTTTGTACATAAGATTGAATGCTGCAGTTAAATATATAGGTAATCATAAGTTATTCTGCGTATTTTAAATGTTAATTTTTAAAAAAACAAGGGAATCTAAATACGTGCATATTTTTTTGTTCAATAGAGCATTGCAAACAGTTTTGTTTACAATGCTTATTAACCTCAAGATTCACATGAACAACTTTTGTGGTGCGTAAAATATTTAACGGTATTCAATTTCACACTTTGCCACACATTACGAAGATTATTTGGAGTTAATCCATTAATTACATTTCGATTCTTCTTTAATTGTTACACTTCGATTTTTAGTTCATTTATGTGGACAAGCTTGACACTTATGTGCACCCTCTTTGACAAACACCCAAAGGAATAAATCGAGTAGCGTAACATCAGGAGATTGAATTGGCCAGGGAATTGGTTCATCAATGCCGATACAACGCTTAGGAAATTGTTCCATGTAGGTAGACCCTAAAATGTAAACTCCAGAGTGCTGGTGCGCTATCTTGTTAGAAGTAAACGTTGGGTTGACGATATTCAATTTGTGGTTCTGCGTCGGCCTCCGTGGCGCGAGTGGTAGCGTCTCAGCCTTTCATCGGGAAGTCCCGGTCTTTCTAAAGTCCCGGGAAGTCTTTCGAATCCCGGTCAGGCATGACAGGCATTTTTACACACGCTACAAGTCATTCATCTCATCCATCCTCTGAAGGTATACCTAACGGTAGTTCCGGAGGTTAACAGAAAAAAAAAATGTAGCACCGGACACTCTTATTTAGATAACTAAATAAGAGTAGCGCTAATAATCGTCGGTTCGGCGAAGAATGATCCGAACACTTCATAAGCGAATGGTATGAGGGTTATCGCTACTCGAAATCCGACAATTATGACGTTTAACTTGATCAGAAACGTAGAAAGTAGCTTCGTCGGAGAAGGTCACTTTTTCTAAAACCCAATTATCTTCGTTCACTTTATAAAAAATGTCCACGGAAAAATTTTAACGGTATGATTTATCGCCATTTTCAGTTACATGCACCGACTGAATTTTGTATCCATGAAATTTTAGGCGTTTGTTTAGAACCTTCAAATTTGCTGACCGCGGTATTCCCAGATCTAACTGCGTGAAAAATCGATTTATCCGGTTCTCTGAAACGTTTCTCTAATTCGACCCAAAACTTTCTCAAAGACGGGAGTTCTGCCTTCACCTTTTTGTACTACACATATTTTACCCTTAAACTGTTGATTTCAAGTTTAATAGAGTCCTTTTTACGAGCTTCACAGCCGTACTCTAAACGAAAACGTCTATCAATAGTAATAACAGATCCGTTTTTATGAAACCATAGTACGCACTTTGGTTTCGCTTACACAGTAGCCATTTTTCAACTGATTATCCCGTCCTGTCTTTAGATCACACCGGCTATTAATTCAAAGTCTCAGTAACTCTAGTACCTACACTAATTTAATTTCAAGGAAGATAATATTTTCATTTCCTTTTACGACGTGAAGGAAGTATTGTGATCAAGAAAAAATTCAATGTTTAGAGTTTAAAGGGAATATCCATTTTGACCTTCCCAGAATCCATTTTGGCTAGTTTCGACGTGACGTCTGTACGTACGTGTACGTATGTATTTCGCATAACCCAAAAACGATTAGCCGTAGGACATTGTAATTTTGGATTTAGGAGTGTTGCAAGCGGTTGAGTGTGATTCTTCTTAAACACCAACAGAATTCTCGAAAATTATTTGTTCGTGAACTGTGAAATGATGTACTGGACTCCAATCTCTCCTTTATATTTTTTATACATATACATCACTACGACTGAACGTCCTTATGTTATTGTTGCCCAGATCTCAAGGCGGAAGAAGAAGTTTTTTCTTCTTTCTCTAGTTCTTTTTTTTTTATATTTAAAAGATACAAATCCATTTAAATTTAAAAAAAAAACTTATCCAAAATTTTTAATGGTCACACTGTTGTAACATCTAGTTGTGCACCTCCTCTTTTTATTGCAATCTACTGAACCAAAGTGTCCAAAAACGCCCAAAATCCAAAAAAAAATTGAATTTCGGACTCTTTCTTGACTGCAGTAATAAACCCTCATTGAGAGCTTTTCAACGATATATCAGTGGTACATAATTACATTAGTTTCTGAGTTATAATCAAATAAAATTTTAATTAATGGATTATGAGGATATAAAATGGGGTAGGCACATCGGTTCGAATAAGACTTAATCTCTTATGTTTTTTTTTTTTTACCTTTTATTAAATTTAAATATATTGATTTTTTAATAATCTGCTTATTAATCTTGGATTGTAAAAAAAAATTCAATAAATAATAATTCAGTAATAATAATAATAATAAAAAATATGAGAAAATATCATAAGTTATTAAGGAAGTAAAATTTTATGTACTTTTCATTTTAAAAAGTTTGTATATGTAATTTAATTAGCGTACAAGGAAGTCATGTGGTGTGCACACCAAACCTCTTTTCATAATAATGAAGTGTGTTAAACATGTTTTACAATGATATTAATATTAGAAAGCAAGAATAAATTACAAACTTCTTATATTTTAAACGTAATTTTTTTATTGTGTAGCATGTTTTTTTTTTTTAATTCTATTAACTGATGAAATGTTATTCATATAACCCGCTTTCATATACAGTATACAGTTGTGGTTTGAATTACGATAAACGTATTCGTGATATGATTTTTGATACTTTCAAGGAGTTTTTAATATAAGAAATGAAAAACAATATTGAAATCAAATAATATTAAATTAATACATTTTTATTACGAGGATTATCTTTTTGTTCTTTTATCAATTGATATACTTTTTTTTTCGATAACCTTGATGAATTATAATCTTTTTTTACAGTTACATATTATTCTTTTTGATTCAGAAATAAAAACGTAACCCTGTAATTATGAAATCGATTATGCAATATCAAGGTCATTTTTTTTTTTTAAGTATATTATTCCATTTTCCGGATTTTTATCGTGTGATCCTTCAAAATAATAATATTATTATAAATTAATTATGTGATAGCATTTTTTTGGTTTCCTTTTATTAGTAAAACTATTATTTTTTGAGATTACTTTTTGGAAATATTTTTATTACTTAATTTCTATGAAGATATTGGTTTACGTAGAAAACTCTAATCGAATAAGAAAATAAACGAGAGATGTTTTTACCGATCATACTTTTCAGTTACACTGGAAATTAGTGGGGTAAATTATTGTTGTAAACGTTTTTAAACGATCATAAAATATGGATTTTTGAAATGTTACTCTTTTGAAATTGTTGGAACCATACAAATTATGAATTTGTATGCAAGATAACTCTTTATTGTTATTTTATTATTTCACGTGATACTATATCCTATTCAATTAGTTTATAGAGTTCAAGTAAGCAAAATGTATGTGTGAATGATCAAGCGGCGATTCACGGGCATCTCCTATATATCTTGATGTATTTAATAAAAGAAACTACCCGACATTAATTGCGTAGTTTTTTTTTTAACTCAGTCAAATTTTGGTAACATTTTTTTTCCAAGACACGGCTAGAATTCTTTCGTCTTTACATGAATGATAAGGGGCGTTGTCTAAGAGAATAACCTAATTATGTTTTTGAGGGAGTACACAGAGCTAAACCATTTCTCAATAAATAAAATTCGTCTACTTTTTTTACTAATAATATATAATTAACCACGCTCTATTATATTTTACAAAAATTATACGGATATTTTAAATTTAAATAAATTAGAACATTTTATTCGAGTTTTTTAAGAGTTATGAAATTGTCAATTGTCTACAAACAGTAAAATTTCACTAATAGATTAAATTTCTATGATAATAAACAGGTAATAAATTCAGTTCATTTTTCATCATCTGATTGCGAGAAATCTGTAGTGCTGTCAGCATTAAGAAATACAACGAAAGATTCAATTTTGTTTTCTATTTTCCAATTCCCAATAATTTGGTTTAGTAGTAACGTTTACATGTTATTCACTTTTTCCATTCGTTCCTGCTGGCCTTTTTTATTCTCCCGTTAACGCCCATCAGGGCTATGAACGGTGGGAGGGAGGGCTGGCGACCAGAATCGTCACAAGGCGGGTGTCTTCCCCTACGAGGGTTCGGACGGCCTGTTTTATCGATGACTTTTAAGCATAAATTTTTTTAAATCAGATCTTAAGAGATCTGATTTTAAAAGCAGTATCTTCTGACGTTATGTAACGTTTGATTGGTCTCCAAATTAATTTTCAGATAGGGAGGTAATCACTATCATCAAACGTGCATCATGAATCGACGCACGGTTTTGCCATTAGATCTTCTTTACTCTTCAGCTTTATACACATTAAATGTACTTTTAATACGCAAACGTTTTGCAATAATCTAAACTTAAGTTCATCCTCTTAAAACATCATCCCTTTTTAACTCAGTCAAATTTTGATATCATTCTTTTACCAAGACAAGGCTGTAATTCTTTCGTTTTTACATGAATGATAACGGACGTTGTCTAAGAGAATAACCGAATTATTTTTTACTGGGGTAACACAGAGCTAACCCATTTCTCAATAAATAAAATTCGTCTAATTTTTTTACTAATCGTGTTTTTATCGAAATGTCAACTTTTTTTTCAATTGACCTTCGGGTTTTGTTTTCTTGGGAGACTGTAATTCATTAGTAAATTTATATTCGCGAATCACGTTGTACACTGAAGCAACACAACTTTCACTTCTGTTAGTAGTTTTATTAACGACGAAATCAACGTTGTTTGATTATTCTGTAATTCGCAACTGAAAGCATTTAAAATGATGTGTTTTTCTCCACAATTTTTTTTTTTTTTTTGAATGAAATGTTAATAATCGTGCATTATTATCAGCTGTATCAGTATTAGACATAGTGCAAATAATGGTATAAGTTAAGTCGTACAGATACAAATTTAAGAATACACTACATTCACGTTCCAATAAACTTGAAAAATTGCGTTTCCGGTATGTTAACTTTAAATAATATTATTGTAAATAAATAACAGAAACAAAAAAAATTGAACACGGAACAAAAGAATTTTCATAAAAAAAGTACAAGAGTTTTAATATAACTGAAAGATGTAATATTATAAATGTATTAACGTTTAATTACATGAGAGTGCTATATGTATAATTAATTATACGGTCGACTAATGTAAGTAATGATTATTGTATTGTACATAGATACGGCCGTATTGTGAATCGGCACTGATATAAGGGACTTCACCCAGTAGAAACATGACAAAATCACTAGGTATCCAACACCAGAAAATATGCGTACAAATCAAACGACAGTGTCCGACACCTCTCTTTATTTGTTTAGCCTCCGGAACTACCGTAAGGTATTATTTCAGAGGATGAATTAGGATGATATATATGAATGTGAATGAAGTCTAGTCTTGTACAATCTCAGGTCGATCACTCCTGAGAAGTGTGGTTAATTGAAACCCAACCACCAAAGAACATCGGTATCCACGATTTAGTATTCAAATCCTTATAAAAATAACTACCTTTACTAGAATTTGAACCATAGAACTCTCGACTTCTAAATCAGCTAATTTGCGATGTCGCGTTAACCACTAGACCAGCCCGGTGGGCTCATTCTACAAGCTAACTGAATAGTGTGAAAAGTCGCTTTACATTTTAATAGCATAGTACCGTTAGGTATATAGATAAACATTGTTTATCTATAAAAAATTGTTTTAAACTATATCTATTAATATGGTATATCTATATCTGTTGTTAAACAGTATATTTCAACGTTTATGTATGGTTAACATTAACATTTATTGAAAATAATATTGTTACAAAGGATCAAGGTTCATTTATTGGTTTAGAAACAGTTCACATTTATCCGTGTGTGTACACTCACAGCAAAATGTGGTGGTACGCGCCGTATTGTTGAAGTGTAACGATGTCAGCTATTCCTCTTGTCGTTATTTCTTTAAGCAATGACGTGTTAATCATGTGAAGGTAGCTGTGCTAATTCACAGAAACATCAAAGAAATATGTCCCAAGCAGGTGGTCTAGCGTTTTCCTTCTCAAATCATAACATGCGGCGGATTGCACTCGGTTTCCTCATAAAAGTGAGAATTGTCTTTTTCCCAAAAAAATACGTTACGATTTCTTGAGCTACGATAAATCGCAGACTCGTCAGAAAACATAATTCACTGAGAAACATAGAAAAACTGATTCACTGAGGATGGCCAAAAACATGAAACATTTAAGTCTTTCCGCATGTGGTCTCACATAGTCGATCGCGGATGCCTAATTCTGCAGACCGCTGACGGGTTCATCATTCAATTGATTCTGCCACATCAGCACAAGTTTCGGTGCGTGTAGTAGATCTTTCGCTACGTGGTGTATCAAGAACACTTCTTGTCACAAAAGTCTTTTTCGTGCGAAGTCTATTTCATGCGAATAACGTTGGTCGTAATGGCGGCGGTTTTCCAAACCGCATAGCGATGTCCCTCAAAATGTTTGTCATATCTTCTTTGTGTGCTGATGTTCGTGAACCCATGTATGTTCGTAAGCCACCAAACGCTGCCCAACAATGAAAACATTTGTACTTGTTTTAACTCGAGACTGTCACGTCCTTCCCGCACTAATTGAAGTGATATGCCCAGGACTCTGCTTATGGCGGAAAATAATAATAAAGAATAAATCTGCTGAACAATAGTAAAAAAAGGAACCGTTTTTTGAATTCATAACAAAACTGTACTAAGCTGTTAACATGTAAAGGGACTTTTCGCTCTCACTGTACATTATATTTGTTATTAAAGCGATTTAACAGGACGTTTGAATCCTTTTACTTGAGGAAAATGGTTCTCGGCATGGTGATATTCCAGGTTTCCATGTAAAATCGGTAGGTTACAATTAAAGCATAGTAAATTTCTTTGATATTTGTCGATATTTACCATGATTGATGTGATATGCGTCTTAAATCATACTGTAAAATATCAATATAAGGTACGTTGTACCAGATAAAAGATCTGTCCGATACTTCACTCAAAATATTTCTCTCCCATTAAGTGTTTTTCTGCTATAATGTATCAGTTAGTAATAATTTTATGACAGTTTTTAAACTCAGTCCTTTTCTACATTATGTAGACTTTTAATTGTAGAGTAACTTGAAAGAAAAAAATTTTTGGATTTCAAACTGTAATTATTTTTTTCTTTTTTTTTTTAGAATCGATAGTGTAAATTAGTGATATTCAGTAACATCTTTTCTTAATATTAATAAAATCGACCGAGAAGCTTTCCTTCGGTATTGTTTGGACGTGACCATGCATAATGGATTTATTTTTTTTTATTTTAATGAAAGAGTCTGTGTTTTTTTTTTTGTTGATTGATTGTATAATTTGTTTAATATTTAGATTTTCAGAAAATTTAAAAAAGAATTTTCTTCCATTAAATTTTCATGCTTATTTTCCAGTTGATTCCAGCTTAATTTATAAACGACGATATTTTTTTAATAAATCCGTGAATAAAAAGCGAGAAAGTGTTATAAATTTTATCGAAAATTCGGTAAAATAATATAATTTATGCAGCTTGATACTTCCATCGTCAGTATTTTCTGTACTTTTTATATTTAACTGTACGTTTCAAAATTAAATTGAATTTTTCTTCTGTTCAAAAGTAAACGGATTTGATTTTGCACTTGCAATATTATAACACATATTTTCGTAACTGATCAATTTTTAGATCCCCGTAGTGTTAGTTGCTTATGAGAACTGAATTGAAATTCATTAAAATTATATGGTTAATTTTCAGTTATGTACTAGATAGACAGTATATACAGGGTGTATCAAAACTGCATGGCAATCTCTCGGAAACGGATTCTATATCTAAAAATAAGAAAAAAGTTTC
>JAAAKQ030047293.1:0-16426 GCA_010016005.3 Zanna intricata | reverse complement strand
TCACTTCTAAAAACCCTACAAGACACCCATCCTATTTTTATCCTCTGGGCCTCGCAGAGTTTATCAGCCTCAAAGCCAGGCAGCAAAACAGTTGCAGTCTTTGTGCATCCAAAGGCCTCCTTAATTGTGATACCAGCGATTTGGTCCGCTCCCATCCCCGTGCATCTGATAATTGATTCAGCGACATCGTTAGCTGTTGCTAAGGTGTATATAATGGACTTTATACTAACACAACTGTAAATTTGGCTCATGAAAAAAATTTAAATTACTTCATTATTTCTTCTCTCAAGTAATTATGTCGTTGAATATTTTTTAAAATACACGTTTCAGTTTATAACTTTTAGCTTGAGATCCACGTCATGGAGCCTAAAATGGTTAGTTACAGTACATTTTTAAAATTTTTTTTTCTTCACCCCAGGTCCGGACCCACATTGAAGCATTACTCAGCTCCGGGGTTGTCCACTCTAATGGGTCTCTCCGTCCACTGGCGATGCATTTGGCACTACACGTTAGTTCACCGGTTCGGATCTTTGTCTTCTGCCTGCCTCAAACCCTGCGAGCGGTGGATGAGAAACAACAAAGTTAACCGTAGACCCCACCCCAGAGGCTAGAACTTGCTCTTTATGCCTTACTTGTAGGTACTTGCAGCACAAGTAGAAAATAGAATAGAATAGAATACAAGTAGAAATAGAAAAACACAGTAAATGATTCTTAGGTGACTTGAACAGACTTGATAATAAAATCTCAACAAATGTGATGGTGTCACCGCATCACGCTTCATAAGAAGTTACTTGGTTAAATTCAAGTTGGGTTTATACTTTTTAAGGGCTACAAAATTTCCACATTAACAAGTTGCATCTATTACAAAATGAGACCATTATTAAACATTTAAGAAAAAGCAGTAAGAATGATGTGCTCTTTGATAGAGACCTTGTATATGCCTGAACTTGTATCAAAACTAAGCTATTCAGTTGATTGTGAAACATTGCAAAGTGCAATTGTATTAACTATCCCATAATAATCTGAACGTTAAAAGTATAATATAGAGACATTTTTAAATTTTTAATAAAACTTAATGAAACATCAATGGTATGATTTCCGAGGCTTATGGAGAAGACTGCTATTCTCATAAACACATCAAAAAGATCGCTAAGTATTTTTTTCAAGTTATTTTTTAATGACTATATTTTCCCATTAAATTGAAATCTATGCTTAAAATAATGCATTTTGATTCTGAAATGAAGAAAACTGCAGCTCTGGTAAAACCGCTGACAGAAACTTATCTGCTTCATGCTTTTGACCACTCCCATTGCTAGTCACACTTTAACACTGGACACTTTGACTTCCACTTAGCACTGTGAATGACGACTCTGTTGAAGAGGGCATGCATTAAAATTGTAACACATATATACTCGTGTAGAATGTGAATTAGTGTACAATCTCTTTAATAGTCACAACTCTTATTCAAATTCTTATTCATTTAGGGAAAAACTACAATAAAAATTTGTAGATTACATAATTTTAATCTGAAAAAAGTAAAACTGCTAAAATAGTTTAGTTGAAACATTTCATTCGGCTTAAATCCAGGAATAATGACTGTCTATCAAGGGGCATCCTACAGGCACCAATGACAGGTAACATTAGGAAGTACTGAGGTTTCAACAAAATATTTCTAAAACATTTCTTCTTTGGCGTCCTAACAGAAGCCAGACTGATGACTGTGTTGTGTTCATCAAGTTTGGGGGGTTTAAAGGAAAACCACTGGTAAAGCCCATCAGGGATCGGAACGGAGAGGGTGGTGTGACGACCGGGATCATCACAAGGTTCTTTTTGCCTATGGGTATCAGGATGAAAATTTAAATTAATTACAAATTATTTAAAAAATATTTTCTTTTGACTTAATTTTAGTCTACAAATCTACATAATAAAGTTACTTCTGTTAGAGATGGTATAACTTTGTGTATAACAGAGAAAATCTCTGAATTAAAAAATGAAACTACTGTACACATTTTCTTAATATACCACTTCTGATTTACCCAAAAAGCATTAGATTTTCAATGTAAAGCTTTAGATCACCAGTTCTCAAACTGCGGTATGTGCACCTCTGTTGGTATGCAGAGCTTCACAAGATGGGAACAAAACATACTAATATTAAAAAAAACTGTTGTAAATAGAGAATTTACCAAAGTTTTGTATTATTGAAATACAAAATTATTTGTATTTATTATTATTAATAATTTGGATTAGTTTTGAAACATTTTTTATTTAAAAAAAAAGTATAATGGGAAATTATTTTATTTTGCATTTCCTTTTCCAGGATGGATACTGTTGTCCGGTATTTTACATATCCTGTAGTAATCTGATAGGAAAATATTATTGTAAATTTTTCATTTGATAAAAATTTTAGTGCTGATGTTGACATTTGTATCTCAAAAGAAAATTTTTTTCTTATATAAATATACATTTACGTATTATGCTTTTATTACTTGTTTAGGTTTTATTGAAAAAAATAGTAATCAACATGAATAAATGGCTTAATAGACCAATGACAGATAAAATAATGAGATTTATTTCAAAATCATCATTTGTGGTGAACAATGATGTTTCTACTAAAGTATAAAAGGTGTAAAAAAACATGATCTAGAGTACATTAAATTGAATTTACTGTCAATTATTGATCTTAAACATTAACCCAAATTTTCAATTACAATTACGTTCAACTCAACCAAGTATCGCTTCATTAGTTTTAACCTTGCATTACGCTTTTAAGGCGAAATATTTAATGTTTTGCCAAGTAATTTTAAAAGTAGACAGAAATTGTAACACACTTATTTTAGTATTTACGGTAAATATTACTCTACTCATTTGAATCTTTTTACTTTTCAATGTTTGTAAATCCATCTATATCATTTGCAAGTAACTTGTTTTTTATGGATGCTTATATGTGTGATACATTTAAGTTATAACACGTCTAGTATTTATAGATATATTGAAAAACATGGGTTATAGTTACCATTTTTATATCCTCTTCACTTTCTCCAACTAATTTCATATACTCATCTGTTATTAATGAGCATGTTTCCGTATGATAAACATCACGTTGCGGTTCCTTACCAAACTGCTTACAGTACAAATCACTATGTGACTCAATTTCTTCTTTTATTCTATAACCTGTATTTCTGAATTGGGTTTCATAAAATATTCCATTTCTACATTTTTCACAGAATTTAGTAGATCCAACGAACATTGTCGTTATTACCAAATAAATCAGTAATTCCTGTTACAAATACATAGACATGTATATTTTCATAAATTTAAGAAAAATATAATTTCTTTATTATACATATACAGAGTGATTTACGAATATAAGGCAATACTTTGACAACGCATTCTAGAGGCTAAAAATATGAAAAAAGTTCATATAAACATAGGTCTGAAAACGCTTCGTTAGCGAGTTTTACAGGGTGAAATATTTCGCTCGAGATTCAGTTCCTCCGGGTAAATTAAGGCTTTCTGAAATTGTGGGAAGGTTAATTAATGGGCAGATACAAATCTTTCTTATGGTTTTTGAGTTTTCATTATCATTAAAAATAAAACAGTAAGTATTACTTCTTCCTCCAGTTAGTTTCTATTATACATAACGAAAAATTTTTTTCAATTTGTTAAAAATTCATCTGTTTTGTTGTTAATAAGAGTCGACATGTCTAAAATTTTATTTGTTTGCTGTTGACATTATTTACATCAATCTTCTTGTAATTAAATTTTCTACAACTTATGTATAAAAATGTATGATTTATTGCCAATTTAACAACGTTATTGTACGTCAAAAGTAAAAAGAATGTGTTTTTTGTCCTTATTTTTGGCGTTTGCACGGGATATCTTAGAAACTAAGAGAGATACAGTTCTGAGACAACTTTTTTTCAATTTTCCAGCTCAAAAACCACAAGAAACAATTGAATTTGCCCTTTAATTGACTCGGAGGAACTGAAACTCGGGGAAATCTTTCACCCTGTGTTACTAGCTAATGAAGCGTTTTTGGACCTATGTTTATATGAACTTTTATCTTAATTTTAGTCATTAGAATGAGTTGTCAAAGTATTACCCTATCCTCCAGAATTATTCTGTATATATTTATATAAATATATATAAATATATATATATATATATATATATATAAACATATGGATTTATAAAGATAGACATAAACAAGAGGTTATCTCTATAGTAAAGACTGTTTCATTGAAAGAAATTTATTATGAAATTTAAAAAATATTTTAATATCTCATAAACTACATACCTAATATTACTACTCTATAATATCGTCACACTAATTAAGACATTTACCGTTTCTGTACATCGGCTTCAATATACCCCCGCCGTTTTCTGCTACTGCCAGGCCATTTAGCGGTTGATTAACTGCATTTTTATATTAATCGCCGCCTTCGAATTGCGTACCATTCAAAAAATTCTTTCAATTTCCGAAAAAAAATGGTAATCAGCAAGAACTAAGTCCGGTTAATTTGGTAGATGATCTTAAATATCTAATCCGAATGATCTCAGAATATCACGTGTCGGACAAGCAACATGTGTACATGCAATTTCCTTGAAGCAAGGCGACGCCGTCGGTCAGCTGCCCACGTCCGTCATTGGTGATATTCTACTTATGTAGAATATCGCAGTAGGCTTCTGCATTTATAGCCATTCCACGTGGTATGAAATCAATGAGTATGCCAAACCTATTACAAAGGCCCGTGGTTATCAGTTTGCGTTCAAATGGCTGTGACTTGAACTTTGTTGATCTCGTTTGTAATTGAGGATGATTCCAATTACTTGACAGCCATTTTCTCTCTGGCATGTAATACCAAATGCATGATTCATCGCCGGAACAGTTGATTTAAAAAACGCAAGACCGTTTTCTGTGTAGCGCCTGGAAAATTCCAAAGCAGATGCTATTCGGATTACCTTTCTTCATCCTTTCTATATCGAATTTCGAAATATGTAGAAATTGGGTTTTAGATGGATATTGGATGAATTAGATATTTACTAGGTAATTACACTAAAAATCATAAATTATTAATCAATAATCATGATAATAACTTCATTAGTTACTAGAAATTAAAAGAAGTTCATTATCCATTTTGACTCATAAACCTCGGAATTTGAAATAAATCCTTTCGTGGGCGCACTCACACCATTAGAACATGTATAGAATTATCGTCAATTAATCTCATTCATATTTTCTGCTGGGCGTTATGAATCAGTCAATCAGTGAGTTGCTTTATAGAGTTGATGTATATATGTATATATATATATATATATATATATAGAGAGAGAGAGAGAGAGAGAGAGAGAGAGTGTGAGTGAGAGAATGTCACAGGAGAATTCTGAAGTTCTTCTTTTGTCTTTCTTTTATATTGTTTGAAAGGTTTCTTGGGTTTATGTTGATGTTTTTTAATTTGACCTAATTGTTATAAAATTTTACTTCAACGAAAGGCATATTTTGAAGCAATTCATCATTTTTTTGTCACTATTCATCACAGATTATCTAATACGCCATTACATTAAATCTTAATTTTTCGGGTATTTGGCATTCAAATTATATTATAAATTGTTATATTTGATTAAATGTGATTTATATTAAGTTATGTTAATAAAATTTCTTAATTAATTTTTAAAAATGGAGTTGATTCATAACAAAAGATTCTTTTAAAAGGATTCTGAAGGATTTCTTTGAAGGATTTCAAAAGATTCCTTTAAAAGGAAGAGCATTACACTCCTAACAAATGGAAAAATTCTGATGATACATTTTTAAAGTGTGTTTCTCTTAAAAGTGTCATGTCAAGTTATTTACAAATAATACACACGAAAAGTTTAAATAAAAAAAACTGTCACTTTTTTAGTATTGGATTTTTATAGCATAATTATTATAAATGCTGTGATCAAAAGTGTCCAATCTTTTCTTATAAAACCTATTTAGTCCAATGACTTGTTCCCTTATGATGTAATATATTTATCATTATGATTTTTCTATTGTTGGTAGATATTTTAAAAGTTATTTTTAGTGAGCACTCTAAGGAGTTTTGTTCCATTTATTTTGATCTCTTTTCTGTTTTCAAATCTCTTTACTTTAAGTGGAATCTTTGAATATTTAATACCAATAATTAATATTAAAAATCTAATAATTTTTTTTTCTTTAATTTAACAAAAGTCTTCCTAAAATACTTAACGGAAATAATATACATAAATATTAATACATGCCAGCAATTGATGTGTTAGTGCTTGTGCTACACTCATAAAATTGTCTTTGTGTTGTTTACGCAAATACTGAAATTAATTTTAATAAATTATTGCACCAAAAACATAATAATTTTTTTACTAAGATTTGAGAGGCAGAACAACTTTGTTATTTGGGAACCAGAATACTAAAGCTGGACGAAGCAGCAGGGATATAAAATGCCGAATAGCAAAGACGAAGCGAGCTTTCAATCAGAAATATAATTTGCTCGTATCAAAAATTAATTTAAACATCAGGAAACCATTTCTGAAAGTATATCTTTGTGGCGTAGCATTATATGGAATTGAAACTTGGACAATCGGAGTACCTGAGAAGAAAAAATTTAAGCTTTTGAAATACGGTAATTCAGGAGAATGTTAAGAATCAGATGGGTGGATAAATTGAAAAATGAAGAGTTCTGCGGATAATCCATGGAAAAAGAAGCATCGTTAAAAATATAGTTAAAAGGAGAGACAAACTTAGAGGCCACATATTAAGGCAGCCTGGAGTAGTCCCTTTGGTATTTTACGGACAGGTAGATCGGAAAAATTCTACAGATAGGGAACGGTTGAAATAAGTAAAACAAATTTTAAGGGATGTAGGATATAGGAGGTATACCAACGTGAAACTACTGGCACTAAATGGGGAATCATGGAGAGCTGCATCAAACCAATCAAATGCTGAAGACAAAAAACAAAAATATTTAGTTACTTTTCTTAACTTTGAAGTTGAGGAAATATAGTTTTTGACTAGAAAACATTACAAATTATGTTTTCTATTACTGACTGTGCATAAACAACATTGCAAATTTTCTTTCAAATAAAGTAATCTAAAGTAAAATATTTGACAGTATAAAAAACTCTGGCTAATTATGCTGGAAACGGAAAACTTGTACTCAACTTTGACGTATCATTTGGTAACTTCTGAATGTTTCTGGTTTATAAACAAAAAATTATTAGTCAAGAAGACTTTCATTGCAATTGTTTTTATGTATCTTTACTTTACTAATATCCACACCATTCCAAGATAATATAATGTGATCAGTTCAATAAACAGAAATATATTTTGAAGGACTATTAATGAAAAAAACTACTTTTTACGAAACAAAATGTTACTAAGAATATCTTAGTTGATTAGTAATTATCTTCAAAATAAATTATTTTAATATTAAAACGATTATGATTCAAAGTTACCTGAATTCGCCACATAATATTTTGTTTTATCTACTTATTAAATGTTTTATGATAAAAGAATAGCTCTTTGTATTAACTGCTTAAATGTTCTTACAGCAATGAATAATTTGTTATGTGGCAATAAAAATATAAGTTTTCATAATGAGAAAAATTTATGATTCGACAGTTTCTTTTTTTCTTTTCTTGTGAAATAATTTTCTTGCATATATTTTATTTAATAAAATGTATAATTTTATGTAAAGACACATCTTATTATAAATGTTTTGTTTTTTTTATTTAAACAATAACATAAGAAAAATTAAATATGCAAATAATGCACAACATACAAGTGTGAGAATAACTTAACATGTGTACATGTAAGTACTGAAAGCACGTTTTGGATGAAATATGATTTGTCATTATCCTTAACCAAATCATGAACTTACTCCTAATTTAAAGTAAATAAATTCAAACAAAATCAGAGATGAACTTGTATTAATTCATGACAAAATCACTTTATATTTATTCAAAACACAACTCGCTCAGTTTTTTATCGTTAAAATCTGTACAACCTTCCTCTATGAATAATGAGTGATTTTTTATTTTTTATTTAACCTTCGGAATCTCTGTTAAGGTATATCTTCAGAGGACAAGATGAATGAATTGTAGCGTGTGTAAAAAATGGCATGCCTGACCGGGATTCGATCCCGGCACCTACTGATGAAAGGCCGATACACTACCACTCGATAATAAGTGATGAACATAGCAGCCTACTTGAGATATTTGTTTATATTTTTTACCATTAATTAGAGTTTTATTTCCACTTGATATTAATAAATGATAAGACGTTGAAAATTGAAACTAAAATGGATTATTCCATCATAGAAAAGACATTCATCAGTAACAACAAAATTTTAAAAAATTTGTAGAAACATTAATTTAGGTGTTTTTCAAGATGTTTTGCACAGAACGCCTCAGTGAAATATATCCAGTCTCTTCCTTTTGATATTGTTTATAAATGACCTCTAAAATTTTGAGCCATTACTTGTTGTTTTTGCAGACAACACAACACTGTTTATATCTAATATAATTATTTAAAAGGAATTAAAAATTTATTCTAGCAAATCAAACATTTATTCACTGAATGTATCACAACCATCTACCTGATTTATGTGGGTAAAACAATCTCAGTAAGCTTCTTTGGTAGATGAAACTTTGCTAATAAAATGAATAGAATTTCCAGTAATGATATTAGAATTTTTGTTTCTCACAAAGTGAAATTTCTGCATGTTTTATCAGATGACAAGTTCTTGTAGAAATATCGAATTGATTTCATTTGTAACTCCATGAAGCTGTTTAATTTTACTCTGAAACGGCTTCATAAAGAGTTAACCGCACTTATATCTTTGTATAAATTATTTTTTATGCCTACATGTATTCTTGTTTAAAGTATGCTATTTTTTCGGACTCCCTGAAAATGTCAAAATGAAACAACAGAAGAAGCATAAGGCTTTTTTCTTCTGCTGGCATTTTTATTATATTGCTAAATCATTTGGGAATTTTTTACAAGCATTTATCTAAAATATAATTAAATGATTTTTATCTATGAAGACCAAGTTTTTGTTGTCTTCATGAAGTTTTAAATTTACTGATTTAAAATAAAATTTATATTGTTCATAATGTATATAAATTTTGCTTCATATAATTTTCGTGGCATCTGAATTGTGGCCCCGACGGGGAGTCTTATTCTTTAAGAATTTGGGGGTTGGCGTCCCGACGGCTTTACACTCTGCAGTTTTTTTTCCTACTGCACATTGACCTGCAGAACACTTTACTCTATACACATACTGCACACCAAGAACACTACACAAATTACAACATATACAACTTCACAACAACATTCTACACTACTTCTTCTTACACATACATTCGGTGATGTTGCGACACCATACGAATCACAATCATAACCCAAGGTGGGAACTATCGTGCTTTTGGGTGAATCGCTCTAGTGAGTCTCGAACCACGTCCTCTGGGCACCTGGGCGAACCCAGATGTAATTAGCTCTAGTTCCAGTACGCGCGCGCTCTACTAGAGTTGTCCGTTAAATCGCCGGTACTCATGGGACCAAATTTTCAAGTCCTCGAGAAAATTTTATGATGGTTGGTGGTCCATCTGAAAAAACCACCACATTAAATATATTGAAAAGACTTCACTCGGCGTTGTCCGATGAGGAAAAGAATAACGTTGAAGAAAATACTGTGAATGGTGTTGCGTGCCATCCGCAGTATAAAAATGTCCGATTTATCTTTCTTACAAATGGGCAGGAGGAAGGCACCCTTCAGCTGATAAATAAATGCGTAACTGGTTTGTGTGGCTCACCCAAAAACATTCGGAAGCTTAGAGACGGCTCAATATTGGTTGAAACCTTCAGTGATGAACAGAACCGATCTCTTCTGAAATTGAAAAACATAGGGAAATTTAGCATAAAAGTGGTTTGCCACAAATCCTTGAATACTAGCTGCTGGCGCAACAGGCCAACCAAAACCCGTTGGAGTACTGGTAATGGTTAGACAAAAAAAATAATGACACATAAAACCTGTGGAGAGACTATATTTAAAATAAAAATATTAAGTAAATATTTAAACCATTAAAGAAAAATTTAAATGAATTTAAATTACATTTAGGATTATAATATCCAATCGTACCAAACAAATCAAATAAGTTTGATAATAATAAACAGTAAGCTAAACCTTACTGGCGAAAATTTTTATATAAAAGGCAATTTAAAAGCTGATTTATCAAATGAAATCAAAATCAAAATATGACAAAATCATAAAGTTAAATTTAAATCTTTAATAACAATAACGAGCAGAATAATTTACATGAATTAATTTGTAACTTAAATTAATTTGTGACATTTCTAGTAAAAAAAAAAAGTACATAAGCAAAAGCAACGGAGTGGATGTGTATGGAGGTTTATATAGCTGAGCATGAGTGTAGGAGTGTACGAGGGATTATCTTGATTTATGTGTTGCTTGGTTGTGTTTTTGTTTTTTTTTTTCATTTCTTGTTTTATTTTGTTACAGATCCCTAGTAGGAGTATGACTAGAAGAGAGCTTCCGTGAACTATCGGAACATTCCCCCCGAGACTGAGTTATGCTTAATTGCGAGCCACACACAAAACGATCAGTCGACGAGTGAACACCAAAGTGTTAACATCGTGGAACGTGTTGTTCCTTAGAAAATTAGGCTTTACAGTGGTGAATCGTAATGGAAACGGTTGATATGCTGAACGCTGGTGAACGTGTTTCTTTCGAAAACACAATCACCCATACGAATATCACGCTCATCTACCATACGCTACAACGACTTATAACAACGATGAAATCCGGATACCGATACACCAACAGGACGTGTACATGTTACGGCAGAAAAGCTTTTTGATTGTCAAGGGGCACTGACTAACAAGGCCGGTGATAATAAGGCAGTGGAATCTACGTTGACGAACAACACGGTATCGTTCTGTTCGAGGAGATACGATACGAAATAAACGGTACGGAGATGAGTCGCGTACAATAATTGGGAGTAACGACGACCATAAAAATATCCTTTCGTTGCGTAAAAGCGAGAAGAATATTTTGTAAAACTTCGGATGGAAATTTAACGCGTCTGATAAATTCGATCTGGACGAGAAAACGGGAAGATATTGATTCTACCATTGCGTATGCTTATGGGATTCGCCGAAGACTACTTATACATAACACTGAACGTGAAACAAGAATTGATTTTGCTTAGATCTTCCAACGACATAAACGCACTAATTTCCAGCAGAGTCGCTTGAAACAGGAACCGTAGAAGTGCGTATTGATTTCTAAACCAAAAGTAATATACCGGTACATACGGTCGCCTACTGTCTCATTATTCACGATACTATCGTCACGTGCACTCCGCTTACGGGAATTGTGAAAAGAGTTATGTAATGTGTATTATGAAAAGTATTTACAATCAATCGAGACGAAGGGGAAGAAGGTAAAAAAATGCAAAGTTGTGTTTTTTTAATAAATGGATAATTGCGGTTGGCCTATTTAAAATGGGAATTTTGGTCGGAATAATGTTAGTGGTATTAACGAATGAGGTATTGGAACAACAGCATACGCATACAAAATGAAACCGATACGAATTATTATATTTTTTCCTGCATCACCCCTACCGATTTAGATACCGTTAATATGGTGTAATCCATCAATGGTTGTACATACGTCATCGATGTTTTACAATTCAACCGTCATCGCTGCTAATGGTACGACTGTTCCGAGTTATTTTAAAGTCGATATAATCACTAACAAAACGTCATCAGTATCATCATCGAACACGTCATCAACGGTACCGTCTATTAAATTAGCTAACAAGACGTAATCAGTACCATCATGGAAAGCAACGTCATCATTAACTTAATCGAATGCGACGACTGTGAACACGTCATCAAGGGTACCGTCTATTAAGGCAGACAATGGTGAAAGTACACTATAAGATAATGCTGATTATGATGATTTTGTAAAAAAAGGAGGGGACGAATTTGTGCAGGGGGTAACCCCCAACAACATTACCGATGAATAAATTTACACCTCAACAAAAAAACTACCAGTTCAGAATCAGTCGCCATGGAGGAAGGAGGTGTTTTGGGCTCGTCAAACGATGACCTTCAATCGTTTGAAGAGCCCATTCTTCAACAGTTTTTAGTTCCAAAGATGATCGAGCTGTTAGATATGAAGGAGAAAATCATGAAGATGAAGAAGGAGAAGATCAAGAAATGCGATGAAAAAATACAAAAAAAAGTCGCGTAGTAAACCGTACGATCGTACTTCTTCAATCGATAACAAAGAGAAGGCGAAAAAGAAGAACGAAGAGGCATCCCCACCACAACTAGCAACAGAGTAAAGGTGTTAGGAAGTTAAGTAATACCTCATATGCGAACTAGCAGTCGTCATGGAAGGCGTTATCGAGTATCACGGCTTCATCGGCAAACGCAGCGAGTTTATAATGAAAGAACCCGCTGTCGTTCGTCGCTGTCATTTTCGTTCACTGTACCCGAGATGTGAGTTGTCAACGAAACACAAACGGATGCCCCGGTTAGTTGGAAAGAAATTTTCACAAAATCGACTTTGATTACGGGGATGCAGTATATAGCGACGATATCATGAAGGCCGTATTTTTGCAGTTCGTCACGATACGCACCAAAGGACTGGAAAAAGAGGAATTTCTACAACGTTTTCATAACGATGTTCGCACGTTACCGAAAAACGCACCGAAGCCGAATCCAAATTACGTCGTAGATTGTACGTGCCACAATAACAAAAGTGGGGTACTGTTGGATCTGTCGAGGGAAGCCGATCGTCTACGTACGTATGTAAATACAGCGCAGAAAATAGATAAGAATTGGCCAAGAAAGGTTACTACTATATTTTAAGGAAATTGTTTGAAATGTTGTTGGTGTGGAGAAAAATTCGACCCGCACAACAAGCCGTCACGTTGTAGATTTAGCATCAAGAAAAACGTACCTAATGTGTTCCGAGTCGATTGTTCCTCGAAGGACTAGTGTACGGTAGAGCACAGTCTGCTACAAGATGCCGTTCAATACACATCCGTCAGAGGTCACCCGACTTTTACTTCTAATCTCATATTTTAGCTAATTGCCTGGAATGTTTACTATTTTCTTCTCGAACGTGTAAAAACATTTGTAACATTCATGGAAGATTTTAGAAATATAATTAGAAGAAAAAAGAATAAGATGAAAAAAATAAAAAATTCCAGTGTTTTATAATAGGCCTACTGGGAAGAGATTAACACTCTAAAAATATCTCAACGCGCCGCGGTTGCTACCTCCTAGGTGGTTTGGAAATGCAACCAAAGAAAAGTTTAAAAGGGACCTTATTTTTAATTCCGAACACAGTTTAATGATGGACGTAGATATTGCAGCATCGGTGTGGACCCTTAGAGTTTTTCCACGTCGTCGTATACGATCATTGCGACATTTAACAAAACTTGCAGCCGCTTCGTTTCCACAGGCGTGGACGTTAATAAAAGCGTGGACGTTAATCGTTTCAATACGGGTTGAGTGCGGGCCGCCCTGAACTCCCATTCAATAACGTATGTGTTACTCCGTTGTTTGTTCTTTTGTAAAAAAAAAATCAGTAGTTGTTCACAAAATCGTTATTGGATGATAAGTCTTAGATTACCGAGTTTTGAGTGTTAATATATACACAATCAAATTTCGGTATAAATGGTGAGGGTGGCATTAGATTGATGTAGAAGTTTTGGAGGGGATTGTAAAAAAGGTGCGAGGAGGAGATTATAAGTATGATGTAATTTAGTGAAGTTCACCCTGTGAGAGGCTTCTGGACTGTAAACACTGTTGTCGCTGTTGTAATTACGTTTTCTTAATTATGGCTTCGTTCAAAGAAGTAGTTGTTCGTATCGGTGATCGTCATCTGACACCTGCGATAAAAACGGTGATAACGTGATTGTAAAGTTAAAATTCAATCAATACAACGACGGGAGACGAAGAAGGTATTACTGCGATTTCAAATGCGGTGAAAAGAGTACCGCATTTGATTTAGAAGAAAAATCTAGACTATTAACTGCTTTTACTAGGATCTCATGGATTAGTAACCGTGGGGCTAACTCGGAGGGTGTTCCGAAGGCTTTCAAAACGTGTTATAAAAACATGCGACTGGGCAAGGGAATTCTGATGTATGTCTCGCAACCTTTTGACCTGCAGTTTAAGTCGGTTACTGCAGTTCCAAGATCTAATATTAAAACTATACTTAATAAGTTCCAAGACAATACTGATGCTCTTCATCCTGGTCGAGAAGAAAGATACAATTCTATCCGCCACCGATTTTTCTGGGTAGCTATGAGAAAGGAGATAGCCAACTACATCAAAGTGTGCACCATTTGTGCATGTACCAAAGTGACTAACAAGAAGGCAAGCATAGCGCTGCAAGGTAGACAACCATGTAAACCATGGGAAGTGATCGCAGTAGACATTATGGGTCCCTATCCCAGTACACCAACATCCTGGTAATCACAGATTTGTTTACCAGATGTGTAGAGGTCTTTGCTATAGCAGAAACTACAACACGCCGGGTATTACAGTTTCTGCGGACAAAGGTCTTCAGTCGATATGGATACCCAAGGTGTCTTTTATCGGACAATGGCAGCCAATTTCTATCCAGACTTTGGAAGCGAACCCTGTCTGAATAGGATATTGGACACTGAATAACGCCAATCTACCATCCGAGGGCAATCTACCATCCTACGGAACGCCGGAACCAAGAGCTAAAAAGAATGCTGCAAATACATCTGGTCGGTCAAGAGCATAAGAAATGGATGATAGTCTATCCCAATCTCTACTTGCCCTTAGACAGTGCACCAATGCATCACTGGGTACTCACCGGCTGAACTGTTCCTTGGGCGACCTATTCATCGAATTGGTGATTGGAATCTACCGGCTGTGATCAATAATTATGACAAGACAACTCAGCAGAGGCATGAAGAATAGAAGTATCGTGGCCAACGTATGCATGCTGAAGCAGCAGATCGTTCCCGAAGACAAGCTGAATCCATGAAAGTCGAAGAAGAAGATGAATACCAACTAGGTCAACTAGTCATGAAACGAAACCTTACTCTCAGCAACAAGTCTGAAGGCTTCCATGCTGGACTGGCACCAAAATAGTTGGGGCCTTTCAACATCAAGAAGAGGCTTGGACGAGGTGTCTACGAGCTTGAAAATACTCCACAGATGAAGGTTCATGCCGCAGAGTTGAAGCTGTTATCTGAACCTTTGCGGTTAAATGACAGTGCTGAGACATTGGACATTGTGGTGACAGAGAGCTGAGCTGGTTCGAAGCGAGGGTATAACCTCCGGCCAAGGTAATGGACTTTAAATAAGGTTTAATATTAGTTTTAAGTAACATTAAGTGTTAAGTTATGTCTTGTATTATATATTTTGTCATTTTTGTTACAGCTGTAAGGTATAATTGTTTGTTATTATTATAAAGTGTAATTATTTGTGTAATTGTTTAATTGTATCATTATAGCGTTAGTATGCGAATGTATAATAAGATTGTTTGTAGATATACACTGTCTGTGTGTTTGCTATAGCGGTATATTATTTGTATGTACAGTTAACAGTGTTAAGTTGTGGCGTCATAGGATTTCAATATATATTGGGGGTTATGTGTCGGAGTATTGTTGCAATACAAGGTTATAATAGAAGTTAATATAATTCCCCAAATATATTGAAGTCCGCAAAATAAATTTATAACTAATTAAAACGATAAACATTGTTTAATTGTTATGTTAATAGTATTTAACAATGGTATTTCGTTAATAATTATTTCATTTCTATATTTAATAGTATTTAAATAATTCAGTCTTTGTCTAGTGGTAGATTTCGAACTTGCTAGAAGCTTATAGAGAGTGCGAGATTCTAGTAGAAACAGTAAAGTTGTATGTTTGTTTGAATTATTATTTTTATTTATGAATGAAGTTTTATTTGGCAGTTGAGATTTATAAAGTTTAGTTCTGTAATTAAAGTAATTATTTATATTGTTTAAAGTTAATTTTATTTGTAAATAATGAAGATATTTGTAATAGAAAGAAATAGAATCTAATACTTATATCTTGTTATACTATAATACTAATACTTATAAAAACAAGCTGACAGTATATATTAAGCCGGGTCGGACGAGCTGGTGGGTTTATTCGTGTGACGTAGATCCAAGTGGTATAATTGCGCGTAGTACAAATCGTTTCATGTAGATTTTGTTAAGCGTTGTAAGTATATGTCTGTTTGTTTTGTTGTGTTAAATAAATTATTGTGAAGAAGATTGAGATCGTGTTGGTTATTTGCGAATCATCTTCTCACTTTAATTGGCGACCGTGAAAATATTGTTAAAATAATCGTGGGGAAGTCGAT
>JAAAKQ030047282.1:0-16426 GCA_010016005.3 Zanna intricata | reverse complement strand
AATCGAAGACGAAAATTGCACTTTTCTAGGCAATTTTCTAGTTTTTCTAAAACGTTTTCAGTCATATGTTTATTGGAGACTTTTTTCTTATTGTTAGATATAGAATCCGTTTCCGAGAGATTGCCGTGCAGTTTTGATACATCCTATATATATATATAAATATATATGTCTTAGAAATTCAGATAAATTCCGAAAAAAATCAAACTAAAATTTAAAAAAAATTATTTGGAAATATTTATCTTGTATTTTTTTAAACATTTTCTTAATATAATTAAAAATTTTACTTTTAATATTTTTTTTATAAAATTTCATTTTTGAGAATGATTATATTTTGAATAACTTATGTATACCATCAACATCTGTGGACTGTGGAAATACTAATAAGAGTATATATATATAAGTATACAAATAAGAGTAAAACACAAAAAAGAACAGTTTTTTTTTTTAAACAGGATACTACTGTACATATGTTCAGTTTAAGTATAATAAACTTTTACAAATAAATAACGATATAAAATTACTCTTATAAAAAGGAAAGGAAAGAAATTACTCTTATAATAAGGTTTAAGGACAGTTTATTATTTTAATTCCTTTTTAACAATTAATTTAGTGCATAGCAATCTACTGCTTTCGTATACGATATAGAAAATTTTAGCGTGAGAAATATGCTATCATAAAGAATTCAAATCCACAACTTCCTGATGAAAGATTCTGTACCTAGTCATAGAGGTCGGGCAGTGTGGACGACCTCTTTAGACTTCCGTAATTTATTTAATAGTAGGATTATACCTCCAACAAATAATAAAAAAGGCGTTAACCGTGAGTTTAATAAAAAAAAAAGAAAATATGGAGAAATAAAGATTTAATGATATTATTGACAGTATGCAATTATTTCATTAAGTATAATTAATTTTTATTGGGTTAAATGATATTTTTTTTTTTTTTATAAATTTTATTCTACTTTATTTATTTTGATGGTAAAATAGCATATTTTAAGTAAAAAGTAAATAAATGAATAATCTAGACCCTTGTTACCTTGAACCCGGATAGCAGAGTTTGATCCTACAACAGATCAGAAACTTTGGAAAAAGAATGTACAATCTAAATGATATCTACTCGTATTAGTATTGTTCTTATTTTACTGTGATGTACTTTTCTAAGAATATTCTAATAAAAAGATGTACGTTTCATATCAGCAATATGAACTAAAGGTAAATAAAACACTCACTATTACGAAGCTAATAATTCATAATTTATTTTTGCTTTGAACGTATGTGAATATTTTACTTTCTATCATCGCATATATGTCTGATTTTTGATAGTTTGCCAAATGACCGTAAAAAAATTAATTCTTTTAATTATAGCTGTTATATCAATTCTTCAATAAAGTTGGGTTTCTTCATAATACATATCATTTTACTTAATCAACCATCTGCGGTATTATAATATAACATCTAATACTGGTCAGAAATAACAGTATGATATTAAATTTATTACTCTGAGGTAACCTACTAAAAAAAAATTATCTTAAATACTAAAACCTTCAATTAAACTAGAAACCTTCTATCATAAAAAAAAGTAGCATGAGACTAATAGGTTCAACACAATTTTTTTCATATTAATTTATTTAAAACAAGATACATTTGAACTTATATTCAAGACATAATAAAAATAAGAAAATTAATTAAGAACTGTACGGTACTTTTTAATTCAACGTAGAGTTATTATAATAATAAAAATTAAATTATTTTATTTTATTACATGTATACAATAAATATTTAAACGTTATAGAATAATAAAATTTAATTAAATGATAATAAACCAATTATAACCGGAAAAATATATATGCAAAATGATGCACTAGAATTTATATTATTTAAATTTCCTTATTCCTGTAATAAAATAATAAAATGATAATTTGTAACAACATAATTCATTAGTGTACAATCACGTAAAAAGAGAAGTTATTACTATAATTATTATTTTATTATTATTACTATTATAATTATTAATGTTATCCGTTCTTCTACTGAGATAACAATAAAGTCTTCTTTGCTGCAATAATTACTTTTAATTTCAGGTTAACATTTTTCCCGATTGCTGGATGATTCAGAAGTTGTCGAGCTGTGGGTAATAATAATAATAGTAGTAATAGCAATAATAATTATGATAATCATGTAAAGATACATCGTAACCTTCTGACTCTTAACCTTGAAAAGATATCTAGTATTTATTTTCATTATTATTGTAATCCCTGTTGCCTAATCAGCGCCTAACTAAATAATTTTCATTGTAGAAATAATTCTGTTGATTATGCTAATTTTATTATGTTGAATCTGATTATAAACAATGATTTTTTTAAGCACAGATTAAAGGAGTAGGTAATATAACTTTCTGTATTTATAAAAAAACAGAATTATCTCCGTTTCATTAAAAATTAAAAAAAAAAAAATAAATAAATAAATATATAAAATAAAATTATACATCTGCTTATAATGATCAATACAAGTTAATTCTTTTTTTACCGAGAATTTCTTCAGTGCTTGTTCTATAAATAATAAAATAAAATGTATTTTTATTTATAAATAATTTGGCAAATCTATACTATATTTATCTAAAAAATATTGTGCCAAATTCTATTATAGATTCCGTTAACCTAACTACTATATAAAGACACGTCTTCTGTGTTTGTTCCCGATAACCGCAAAAACTTCTTTATCAATCATTTCGAAATTTTACGTGTAGCTTTCTTATGACTCCGGCAATGTTTACCATACTTCAAACCTCACCAAACTCACAACTATATAAATAAATAAAAAAAAAAAAAAGAATAAAATGTACAAGTAAATAACTTAGAACTTCTTTTAGTAAATTAAATGGCATTATTTACATGGAAAGAATATTGTCTACTGATCATGGTTTATGTCAATTTCGACTTTTTCAGATAGTTATGTGATTTGTTAAATTTGATATCATTGTCTTTAAAATATCAGTTTATAATATACGTAAAAAAAATTAGTTTGATAATAAAATTAAAAGGATTGATGACCCTTTTACATACACTTATTTAACAACTGAAAAGTTATTATTCATACAAATTTATCTATTTTGCTTTAGGGAAGGTTATGAGCATGGTCGACAAGGCGGCGTGCACTAGCCGCCATAAGAGGTTGGTTCCGGTAGTGTTGTTTGTCGACGTTAAGAATGGATTCAGTTCTTTGACTTAGTGAAGTATCATTGAGGAGTTGAGGAGGAGAGCCCGTATCTACTTGTCCAGTCTACTTGTCCATGATTTACCTCTCTGACAAGTCATTAGTTGGCGATGGTGCGCAGGGAGAATTAAGAGTCACGAGAGGAGTGTCTCGGGGATCAGTTTTTGGACCTCGTTATGGAGTGTTGTCTATGATAGGGTCTTGGGAATCCGGTTTCCAGTAGGGTATACCCTCTGATCTTTGCTGATGACTTGGCGCTAGTTGTGTACAGAAGAACGAAGGGTGAAGTTTTGGACGCAGGAAACCGAGATTGTGCTGGTCAGGAACTGTATGGTGGAGAATGGCCTTGAAATAGCAGTGGACAAGACTGCGTCGGTAGTTACGGCAGGAAGAAGGAGTTGAGGCGCGTCTCCTTTGTGTTGGAGGTACGGAAATTCTCCTCCCATCTGGGGCTGTCAAATACTCGGGCGTATAGCTGGATAGGAGGCTTCCAACTCCATATCCAGGAGAAGGTATTGAAGGCGGAGAGGGAGGTTAAGGCCCTCTCAAAGATTTTGTCTATTGCATATGGCCCCAGCTATGAGAAAAGAAGAGTGTATGTACACTCATGTGGTGTATGCCGCCATCCTCTACGCGGTCTCTGTTTGGAGAAGAGGATTGGTGGTAAAGCGGGCGCATGCATTGTTAGAGAGGGTTCACCATTGCAACCCGTTGCGTTGGAGGGTTTGTCGTGGGTACCGTACGGTATCCACTGAAATGGCGTTGGTAATGGCAGCAATCTCTCCAGTGGACTTCCTAGCTTACAGTGAATTGGAGAGGAAGGAGGATTTGAAAAGAAAGTTGGCGGAGGAGAGGCTAAAGGACAGATGGCAGGCTACAACAGGACATGAACCAGATGGTTGTTCCCACTGTTAAGGCCAAGGCTTAAGGGTGGGTTCGGTAAGGTAGGGTATAAGCTGACCTAGTTCTTGACTGCACATGGTTGTTTCCGCTCGTACCTTAAGAGATTCACGAGAGCACAGAGTTGGACGTTTGCACTTATTGTGGGTTAGTTGACACTTTCGAGTACACTTTTTTCGAGTGTCCATATTGAGAGACCAAGGAGTGTATGTTATCAGCATTTAGGGGTGCTGAATTAACCACACTTCTCAGGTGTGGTCGACCTGAGATTGTAGAAGACTACACTTCATTCACATTCATACATATCATCCTCATTCATCCTCTGAAGTAATACCTTACGGTAGTTCCGGAGGCTAAACAGATAAAGAGAGAAAAGAGAGGGGTGCTGAATGCTGATAACGTTATAGAAAGAATGCTCCAGTCAATAAGGAACTGGACTTTGATAGAAGGTATGATCATGGGGATCATTAAGGATAAGCTGGGGGACGAGTAACGGGTGAGAGCCAGCTTTCGGGGGCAGACAGTGGGGACTCAACAGAGTCCTTGCCTATCAACGGCTCCCGAGGGATTCTATGCCAGCATCAGGGTTGCCCGCGGTGGTCACACGGGAACCTTTTCATGCATTGCGGTTAGGTCCAGTTTCTATGTGAGTAAGGGGGAGGGTTTTTAGTCGGTGAGAGTGCGACACTGCCGCCTGTGCGGGCGGACGGCGGCTGGTAGAGCTTTTCCCTCCTCCTACGCAAAAAAAAAATATATATATATATTTTTTATCCGGTAAGTTGGGAACTGCGAAAACTCAGACGACAAAAACCCACACATGATTACTAAAAAACTACTTGAAATTACACCGGGGACGATAACGCGATGGGGATGGAGGGCTATTATATTCTTAGATTAACGGAGTCATAAAAAGAAAAGTCATTAATTAATATAGATTTACAGATTATAATATTTAAATAAACTTAAAAAACTAATTTTTAAAACTTCTAGAACGATTTTATGAAGTTAACATATCAGATAATTTTAGTCTAAAAACTTTATAATGAAGATTATCTATTGTGTGAATTTAAATATTGAAGAAATTAAATTAATCTTTTTACCTGACTACATTGTAATCTGTCGAAAAATTCAGTTTCGAATCGAAATTTTCAATCGAAATATTTAAATATTTCTTCCGAATGGAAGAATGCAAAACAATGAAGTTTAAACGTAAATTGATTTCAAAAAATAAATTTGTATAAAATTATGTGAAGAGGTTAAAGAAAACAAATTGAAATAACATTTTTTAAAAATTGATAAGACATTTTAATTAAATAATTTAAAAAATATTTCGTTTTCGTCAACAAAAATTATTGAAAATACTATAGAGGAAAATATAGGAATAAATGGTAACAAAATAAACCATATTGAAAAGTAAGAAATAAAAAGCTATTAAAAAAACTATTACCAGAAAAGAATGTATTATTAACAAAACATATAATCTCATTAATCTTAGGATTTATAATTAAACAGAAATATAATTTAAACTAGAAAATTTATTGAGAAAAATTAAAGGAAAATAAATTTTAAATAATCTTGTTTTCAGTATTTTTTTGTGTAGCTGACTTTTTGTTTACCGCTTTATCACCATATCCAGTAGTGTTTTATGATTATAGCTTCACGTTATATATTGGATAAGATCCTTTAAACTTCGCATATTCTTTTTAACTTTGATACAACGACATGAAATACCAAGCACAATCTTTTAATCTATTTGGTAAGTAAAAGAATTTCAGGTAGATAAAATGAGTGAAATAATGAGTTGCATTGGATTAAAGGAATTTTACTTGATGCACAACTAACGATGATAGTATAGACTTAACAAACGATGCCCGAATTGTAAAAAAAAAAAAAAAAAAAAAATATATACTTCAGCCAAGTAGAATAAAATTAATAGTAAAACACCAATTATATATAAATGGTAGAATAAGTAAACATCTATTATGTCGGAATAAATATAACGAATACGTAAGTCTAATTACTTTTCTTTCTATATAACAATTACGTACAAATATTCTCTAATTTATAATGAAATCAGAAAATTAAATAAATTCCGAAATCGATTTTTAGACGTCTGATACCAATATAAAATTAAATTAAAAATGTACATACTTTTGAATCTTTAACAGTTTGAACGTGTAAAATATCAAAACAATTTGTTAATCACCTTAATTTAATTCGGTCTTTTTTTAATTAATTTTTTGTACAATTGTATATTAAATTCGAAAAGCGAACTTATAAATAAAAATTGGAAAAATAAAAAAAAAAATTAGTTATATTTGAAAACTTTCCAATTTATCGATTGTGGCATAAAAAAAAATTAAGAGTGAAAAAAGAAACTGGCTTTTTTAAACAATAAAATTAAACTAAAATGCCTGAACACTTTGGTAGGTTAATAATCCGTTCGTTCGACCGTTGCAGGGTTGTTAATTAGTATAATATTCAGTGCTAGTAACAAAGGTTGTTCTTAGTTAGTTTGTGGTTGTTTAATACCGTTTGTTACAGCTTCTTGTTCAGTTAAACTTCACAGGGTTTACTCGAGTTTATGGAGGATGTCCGCCCATTAGCAATAATAATGTGCTCTTATTTCAACAGCCGTACGATTGTAATAGTACCACAGTTATAAAACGACTGATATCGCAGCTACAGCTCGCAGTTAAAACGACAACATCAGGTTACTTATTTACTATATACATTGATACAATTATCTTGCAAATATTTAAATGTATTTTACTTTTGTTTTCATTTATATGATTTTATTGCTATCAGATGATTCAATAAATTTAATTAAGCTTCAATTTATAATTTAGCTTCAATTTATTAATTGTATCTTTGTATTCCCTGTAAAAAGCTGTTTTATTAATATTTTTCTTTTAGAAAAATGAATTTAATTAATGCTTTTTAACACTAAAGAATGTGCAATTACAGAATATATAAAAATATAATTTTTTTTTTAAATTTAAATTTGACGCAAATAGCATTTGGGCAACTCCAATTACGTGGTCATTTGTGAGCAGTTATAAATAATATTAAGGGCTATTAAATATTGATGTATACTTTTTATTCAAAAAATTAAAATTCTACTTTACCAAATAACTGCTGGTAGAACAGTTTATTTAACTAGAAAGAAAGTTACTATACCATATTTGACTTGAGACTCCTCTCAAGTGTTTAGGCTTTTTATAGGTGATGGTAATAATTTAACAGTGTAGACAAAATGGTTAAATGATCAAATAAAAATTGATGGACTGAATGAAAATAGTAACACAAATATTTCATACAATTCATGTTATTTTTATCGAATAAGGAAGTATTGTGATCGCGAAAAATTTTGGTTTTTAAATTTCAACCGAAATATCCATTTTGAACATCCCTGAATCCATTTTGACTAGTTTTTGTATGGTGTCTAGACGTTCGTACGTATGTATTTCACATAACTAAAAAACAATTAGCCGTAGAATATTGAAGTTTAGTACTGCTGTAACATCTTGTTGGGCACCTCCCCTTTTGATTGCAATTGACTGAACAAAAAGTGCCCCCAAAAAAAAGCACAAAATCAAAAGTTTTTGGATTTTTTACTTTTTTAACTGCAGTAACAAGCTCTCATTGAGAGCTTTTCATCTATATATCATAAGTTGTATTTATTTTCATTTCTTCCAGAGTTATAGCCCAATAAAATTTTTAATTAATGAAATATTTGGATCTTACAAGAGTACACATCGGTTTGGATCAGACTTAATCTCTTTTTTTTGTTTTTTAATTTTTTAAAATTTAAACATATTGATTTATTAATAATAATAAATCTCTAATAGTGAAAAAAATTACAATAAATGAGCTAAACTTGAAACAAAATTTATGTTGTGCAAGGAAAAATACATTTTATTACGTAACTGTTGATTGAAATTAATTTTTTTATTTATAAATAGAACAAAATATTTTATATTTCATATATTCTGTTATAATTTCTGATATAATTAAGAATAAAACCCTATTAACATTATTTATTTTCAGTTTTAAATTCAAAAATAGATTAACATAATAAAATTTATTTACTATTTAACATAAAATTAAAAATAAAAACAAAATTTACAATTAATATACAATTTACTACTTTAAAATCAATGAAAACTTTTACCAGCCATAATTTTATAGCATTAATATTAAATTATTATTGATATATAATATATCAAATTAATATAATCGTATATCATAATGATATATCATATTAATATATCGATATATTATAATATATTGTATCATCAAATCATATGTCGTAAATAAAGTTATGTCGTTGCAATGAATTTATGATTATATATTAAAACAAACGGACGCTATCATAGCAGGATTATATATATATTTTTAAATCTTGGATTTAACACTATCGTCATGTTCAAAATTCCCTTTACATTTTCATTGTAAACCAAATTATAAATACTTTTATCAACATTATAAAAAGAAAGGCCAAGATTAATAACTGTTTGTAAAAAAAAATTGTAAAAAATCTCATTGAGTCACGAAATTTAAATGAAAAATTAAAAAATTACTTAGTGAAATAATGTAGAGAGCTTCCATAGAAAAATAGTTAAATAAGTCATTTGGAAAATTTGATTTAAAAACTTTTTTTGAAAAGAGTTGAATTTTTTATCGGGTAAAAAATTTAAATGAAGAAAGTCTGCTGAAAAAAGAGCAAAGAACTATAAAAAAAATTTGCCAGAAGTAGGCTTTTTTTAAAAAGAATGACAACAAAAAAAGTGGATAATTTATATCTTATAAAGTCTGTACTTCATTTCTAAATCTTAAAAAAAGTATCTACATATAACGCGAAAAATTTAAGTGAAGAGAGAGTGAGGATAGAATTGAATTCATGAATGAAACACAAAAAAAGTTGAATTAAGGAATAAGGGAAATAGAGAGTGTATTGATCAGGGACAGTCACCAGAATATTTATATATATCGTAAGCAAATTGAAAAATCAGGTTTATTACAATGCGCTCGGCTAATTGGAAAATGAAATATAATATATTTGAGTTATTACGTATAATTATAAATATAATATTTTTTTCCCAGACTCCCAGGACTGGATCTGCAATCAAGCATCACACGGTCCTGCGAAAAGTGCCTCGCCTTTAACCACTGAAAACCTCCTGCGCGTCCGGTTATGCCGTACACGCCAGAACAACCTGTGCGGTCGGGTCTTCTATGCCTTGTCTCAAGTGAGAGGACCCCAAAAGGGGCCCCCCATCGGGACTATGGTCTGCCATTGTCGTGCTTCTAACGGGGACCCTCAAGGGATCCCCATCGGGACTATGATCTTTACGCCTTGCTTCAAATGGTGAATCTCCGAACGGACCTATTACCGGGACACGGTCTTAATTCCATCCTCCTAGACAGCCCAACTAAGCCACCCAGGATCCATTCCGGAGACCCCCGGGGTTCTCAATCACTCGTCGGGTGCGGGCCACCTCAGCGAGACGCCACCTCCTAATTAGGGCTGCCCGCCCTTCTCCTACCAGCAGTCCCCCAATCTGCTTCTCAGCCAGATAATAATAATTTTTTTCTGACCAAAACATTGTGCAACTATATTTATTCTCTTTTCTGTTTCAAATTTAATAATTAAAATAATTTTAAAACCTAGGTTGAAAGAAATTATTGCATTCATAAAGCTGTATTTTGTTAACGTGTTGATAATTTTCTTTAAACTGTTTATATTTACCTCTTTAATTTCATGAGATAAACTATGAGAAAACTATTCACATACTAAAAAAGCTGAAAAAAAGAATTCATTTTAATTCAAGTTAAACAAAACAGTACTTTTTTTTAGTTTTTATTAATTACTGTTTAAGAAATATTTCAACAGTTAAATGATTAACAAAAAAGCGATTAAATACGGGAAAATAAAATAGATTTAGACAAACTTTAATATTTTATCATAGATAGATATTATAAAAACGCGTTATTAAGTTTCAAAATCATCAGAAAAATGGCAAATTAACGCAATGTGAGTTTTGAGAATTCCAGTGAACTGTGCAACACCTGTGTAAAACAACATTATAGTAGAGAGCAAGTGTTCCCGCGAGATAGGTTACTTTTTTGACTCTAGTTGTTTAAGAGTTAACGGTTAAAGGGGTGACATATAAATGATGTTTTACTAAATTGAGAAGAGCTGTTAATATACTCTCTAAAGCAATTAAATCTGATTTTTAACCAACATTATTACTAAAGCTATATTTAAGGCAATAAAACTCATATAATATTTGGTAATCTTAAGGAAAATTTATCAGAAGTTTTTTAAAAAAAAAACACGTTTAATGTATAGCGTAAATCATAGATGTTTAAATATAATATAATATTTAAATGCCCCCGAGTTTGATGAGTATAATCATAGTCATGTTTTCATAATGATTATATAAAGACCAATGGAAAATGTTCATAAAGCATATTATATTTTTTTTTGTCGATGATATTAGGTTGATTCATCATTTTATTAAATGCCGATAAAGTTTTAGTAATATATCAGGGAGAGCATTAAAATTTGAGTTTTCCCCTACTGTTGTTGTAAAAATTTAACTTATTTTGTGCTTTTTGGAAAATGTTGTAAAACGTGATAATATATTAGTAACACAATTAAAATAGACTGGGGAAATTCAATAGATAAGTGGATAGAGAAACTAGTAAAACATAGAATATATATATATATATATATACACATACCCATGAGTGTAAGTTACTTTAATTTCTTTCACAGAAACCTATAAAACCAATTAAATATTACACTTTATGCATACACTTTCAGGGGTTTTATATATTTTTTCTAATTAAAATACATTTTCGTTCACAGTTTTGAGGTTTTTTAAATAAAAAAATACCCTAGAGCCTTTTAAAATTATCAAAAGAAGAAAAGAATATTAAAAATAAAAAAATTCTTAGAAAAAAAAAAGAAGATTTAAATAATTCTGAGAAAGTTGTTATATAATCTATAATAAACAGTTTACAAAATAATAAAATTTAAAGTTGATGACTAAACTACCATCAGAATCAATATGTGTCGGTGACAATAAAATCTAGACCACCCAAAAAACAAATATTAATTATATTGAGAACCAAATTAAGCAGCAGTGAACCGGTTTTTTTTTTTTTTAATATTTAACATTAAAATATTTTGAATTTGTTTTCAACATCCTTTATTTTATTTCTACATGTATCACTAATTGATAATTGAAAAAGTTATTTATTCTCTTTATTTGAAATGTAATTATTAATAATGAAGGCGATCAACTTAAAATATACAATAATTTTTTATTAATTTGTAATATATAAAACTGTTATTATGTCGGCTAAACATTTTAACTAATATTTATCTTTCGTCTTTATATTTTTTTTTCTGAATGACCACAATATCCATTTATTAAAAAAAAATGAATAATGTTTATATAAATATATATATGTATTTTTTTTTTTTACCTTACTTACTTTTATATATATATATTTTTATTTTATGAATTTCACACTAGATTTGAAAAAGCCGGCGGACGGGAAGGCCCGCTCGCTGGCTGTAGTTCCGGCAAGGCAGTTCGGCCCGCCAGTTGGATCTTTACTAATTGCCTGCCTCTGAACCGCAAGGCTGAATTAACCAGGCCCGACAACGTCATTCCTGGGCCTACCCCAAGAACCGGGACTGGGTCTTAATGCTAATGCCTCAAATGAGGACACCCTCGAAGAGGATATCCCCGCTGGGATTCCGTTTTTTTCTACGCAGGGGTTCAAGAGTCCCCTTGCCTCATCGCCACCATCGATGCAAGCACGGACGAAAGGCATGCCGGTACGGTATTTGAAGAACCCAGGAATCTCCATATGAAAAGCCGAAATGCTAACACTCCGTCGTGGAAATAATTGGTTCGGCGGAATGTATGATATATATACCACATATATATATATGATATATCTAAATCTAATATTATGAACCAAAATAAATTTAAGTACATTTGTTAATAAACCACAATTCTAATTGAAAAATAGAGATTGTAAATTGGATGATAAATCATAATCTCTCCCCGAAGAATGCAAACCAGTGTTGTTAATCGTATGATGCCAAATGGATTATTTGGAAACAGCAGCCCAAATAAAAAAAGATCCAGATTGAGCAGTAATTTGGGAAATAAAAAAAAAAATTACGGTCAGTGAGGAAGGATTGAAGACCAGGAATTATAATAGAGGAAAAGACTAATATTGGAAAGCTTTTCATTTAAGTCAACCCCTATAAAATAGTTTGACTAACATCTAAGAAACTTACAACTATACAATAAAATTTGTGGATGTTTAAGTGTTAATATTTGGGAAGAATTCCTGTTTTAATAATTTGGGAATATTTTTTAAGAATTTTTTTCTGAATTATTTACAGGGGAAAAGAATTAGATAAGGAAAATACTCTATATTTATTGCTACTTATTTAATTAAGAAAATTAATTACAGTCATTACTAATTATATTTATTGTAGGCTTGTTAAGTACTTTTGCAGATATTTCTGCATTTCTACAACCTTTTTTAAATTTAATTTACATGACTGGGATGGTAACCATAAATTTATCTTTTAAATTATGATTTTAATCATTTAAGAAAAAAGGTTTTGAGGAAGTTGAGATCTCTCCAAAGGTACTTAATAAAGATAAAGAATAAAAACAGTAAATGATTAAAGTTAATTTTTAATAAAATAACTATATTCTACTGCAAGATACACGACACTATTTATATTTCTTTTTATTAAAACGGATTCTTTTTTTTTTTAAATTAAGGATTAAATATTTTTCATTACTCTGTTACATTATCTCTAACTTGACAGGTATATTAGGAAATAAATTGAATGATATCTTCTAGGCAATTAATTAATGCTGTAGGTACTTGTCTCATGTTAAGTGTTCAAAATAGATGTATTCTTGCAACAGAGAATATTACTATGACACCGTTTCCAAATTTAAACTTTGTTATCGGACTTACCACCCAAGCTGTCAATACCATTCTTATTTTAATACTATTAAAAATATTACATTATTTAGGAAAAATATGGTAATATATGAAAACTTAAAATACTTTAATGCAGAAGTTTTTATACTGTAATTAATTATGATTATTAAATTAACTTCATGACTGTTCTAATGATTTTTTTTTACCCTCCGGAACCACCGTTAGGAATACCTTCAGAGGATGAGATGAATGATTTGTAGGGTGCGTAAAAATGCCATCCCTGATCGGGATTCGAACCTGGGACCTCCGGATGAAAGGCCGTAGACGCTCAAAAATCTTGGCTAAAGGCCATAATTGTCGGGTTCTAAAAGAAAAAAAGAGCCGAGACGTTATATCCATGAGACGCAATGATAAGAAATTAAAGGTTATGAAAGGCCGATCTCTCTTTATGCAAGACCATAAACCATGCCCCGAGTGTTTCCGGTAAACCACTCGCGCCATGTAGGCCGGCGTTCTAATGATATTAATTATTGTTAAATGTCATAAGAGAAAGATGGTAGGTATGCCTAAAATATTGTTAACATACTGCATATACAAACTGTCTCTCACTCCCAATAATGCTTGCAATTATGGCAAGCATTAATTGCGTTACAGGTAATTTACAAACGGGATGACCAATGTTGAGTGGTGGTAGGTATCTTGTTACGACTACAGAAAACGCTTATTAGAAAACTATATCCTCTCCGTCAAAATCTAGCGTACAATTCTGAAAGCGTAGATGTGAGAATGAATTTATTGGTAGCCTGTAAAGAAGACAACTTGATTTTTTCTTCTTTAAAGAACAATAATAAAAGTATTTACGCATGTACTAGCATTTTAAAATATTAACTGAACGATGGTATTTTTTAAAATTGTATTATTACTTGTAAAGGAATTAACTACAGATTTACCTCTGTAAAAAATTGTATCATAATTGAAAAATTTTAACCGAATTGTATGTTGTATAATAACTGAAAAGGTTTAACAGAGTTTAACTATTGAACTATTTTGTCATTTAAAAATTGAATGATGGTGTTACGTTCTTGTATCAAATATTATATGATATATTACGTTTTTTTGTTACGTTCAATGCGTTGAGAACGTTTAAGGTAGACACCGACATGGTCGATTTGTTCGTGATATTCGATTCCAGTCATATTCGGTTACACTAAAGAGACCGGCATAAGGCTGTACAATTCCAGACGCTCGACCAGTAGCAAGCCAGTAGCTCGTAGTACTTCATACAAGTTAGTTGTAACATATCACTCATAAGTAAAATTTTCACAAGTCTTTTATATCATTATACAAGTTCATTATTCATAAGTTTAATTACATTACAAGAAAATTATACTACTCAAGTTTATACTATGTTATACTATTATGCCTTCAATGTCATTAACGCATATACTACAATTTATGACAATAAATAATCGTTCAACCAAGAAATCGTACTTATTCACTTAACGACTAAATCACATCACCTACTATACATAATATATACATGTCCTCCGTGCATCCATAAAACATCTATCTACAACCACTCTACAACCTTACATATTTGTTGGTGTTATATTAAACATTGAAGCAATTACATTACAATATGTCCATCTTTACAGATGGACTATATTATTGTTGTCTTGTTTAATCACAAGGCAATTTTCCCAAGAGGAAAAGAAAATAAACTTATACATATGTATACGATTACATCTACGGTTTGATAAAAGATATTACCATATTTGACGTTCTACAATAGAGAAATATTAAAAGAAACAAAGTTTTCTTAAACTATTTCTTTATTTATAAACGATAAACATTATTTTTATTTAACGTATATACAAATTATATAATTTTAATACAAATTTACAAACTTATAGTTCACTTCACGTATTACGAGTCAAAAAACCTAACGACATATAATGTCTTTTTCTTTGTATTATTCACAAAAAAAAAAAAAAATTTAATTGATCCATAAGGCCATGTAACAAAAAGATAAATGTGAGGATTTTACACGATGATAACACGGAGTATTTAGTTTATACCAAGGAATCACGAGAAGGGCGAAACGGAATCTTGAACCCTTCTATTCACGCCGTAAACACATCCAGATTAAGTGATTAGTAGTCCCAGTACGCGTGTAAAACACTGCCTAGAGGATTGAGTAATATACTCTTTTTTGGTAACCGTTTGGTTAAAATTTAAATATAATATCGAAACTATTTATCTTAATATAAAACAAGCTTTATAATTTTTAAAAATAATTTTGGACTTTCGATTTCCCAGGACATGAAATTTTAAAATATGGATTTTAATACAAAGACACGTTTATTATTCGGTATTTAAATATTAATTTACGTTTTCGATAGCTAGAAGGAACTTTTAATGTTTGGTAGGGAAATTGTCGAATTTTTTTGTAAAAAAGATGTTTTACATTTTTTGCGGTAAAAATGTTTGTTAAATACCCATTTCTTTGATAATTAAATTTATTACCTTCCATATTTTCATTTGCAATTTCTCTTTTTTTAATCCGAGAATATCATGATGTAACAGAATAAGCATTCTCTGTTTCTATTTTACTGCATCCAAGTTAGAAATCAAGTCTGAATAATTTACTGGCAAACTAAATTGCTATGATTTTCTTAAAAAAAAGTCACATCGATGAAGGTTTAAGGTATCATTTCTGTATGCAAATAAAGACAAATATAATTGTTTTATCTATATTATTATACAGACCGACATTATTGTTTAAAATAATAACACAAGGAGCCAAGTGAGTAAATACAGAAATACTAGCTCATTCATATTAAAATAAAAACAACTAATCACATTTAAATATTATAGATATATATTCAAAACAAACCCTGATGACGAAACTGACGTTTCATTCTGAAAAATATAATCTAAAAATCTGAAATAACATTCAAATAAACTTCTTAACTAAATATTCAATCCTTTTAAAATTGCGATATCATTACGTTTCAGGAAAAATTAGAAAATATATATTTTTTCAAATTCAAGGGTAATTTAATGGATAATCAAAAAAATACATTTTTAAAAAGATAATACTTTTTATAAGACATTTTATAATGGAAGATGTAACAAAAGAATATGTAAAAAATTATGATACCGGCATTCACTAATTTTTAAAAGTAGTGCAATTTGGTGAAACGTTTTTTAACTTGTAGCTCTTTCATAAAATTAATCCTTTTTTTTTACGTAGGAGGAGGAAAAAGCCCTAACGGCCGAAATCTGCCCGTGCAGATAACAGTGTGGGAATTGCA
>JAAAKQ030047270.1:0-10441 GCA_010016005.3 Zanna intricata | reverse complement strand
ATTAACATTGTTTACGATTAACTCTTTAGAATTAGTTAACGATAAATTAATAAAGTATTTAATAATTTATAAAAATTCACTTAGTAAATAATGATATTAGTCGTATTTATAAGACTAGTACTATCATAGAAAGATGAATATGTATTTTGCTTAAATTAATACACAAAGTACGAATAACTTGTGTTATACGAATTTAGAAAAATTTATAATGTAAAATTAAATAAAAATTAAATCAGATCGGTGTACAATAGTCACCAACGTTTAATCCCTTACTGTACACCCCTAACGGTGCAGCTAGAGCCCAGTATTTACTGTTTTGAATTATCAATTCACCTTCAAGCGTATAATTTAAGTCCGGTGAAAATATGGAAATAGTTGTATCGGGATGAAATGAAACATTTATAAAGTTAATATTGCAGCCTTTATGAATAGAATTTTAAAATTTAATGAATTTTTTGGATATTTATAAAAAAAAAGAATAATTTTATTCGCTTTAATTACATAATGAAACTCAATGTTATATTAGAAAAGATTTTTAAAACGGGATAAGTTAAGTTCATGATTTCTAATAGTAAATGTTTTGTTTTCATATACCCTGAGAACGAATTATAAATATATCAAATCTTTTAGATCGATGTTCCTTCTTTTAGTTATTCATTAGTAGCTACCTCGATTCAAGTAAATAAATAGGCAATAGCAAAGTTACCAGTTGATTTACAAAAAGTATAAGTTTAGAATCTAAGATAAAAGCAAACATTCTAGGTGAAGTTGCAGATTTATTTTAAGACTTATTTTATTAAAATCCACAGTTAGATAAAAGTTGGTACAAAAAATCAGTCGCTTCAGTGAGTTTTGTTCTAGTCAAATATATAAAAATGAAACAGTTAGATAGCTATGAGTTATTTAATAAGATGAATATAAAAGTAGATGCAGTGATTAATAACTTGAACATATCTACTAAAAAACTTGTAGCAAATAATTCTTCACATCGGTTTTTCCTATTATCGTTTTTCTAGGTCTTCATCCGCAATACCGCAAAACCCAGCTTCTTTTCTGAAGTATAATAGTTTTTTCTCAAACTTATTTCAGTTAAATTCAATAAATAACTAAAAAAAGTATTTGAATAAATATGTCACACAATCAACAGGTACGAATTTGATTTTATATTATTACCGCAATTTCTGTATCACAATCACTTCAATAATAGAACCAGAGTAAAATAAATGAATATTCTCAACAACTGAACGATCTAATAACGTTAACCATCAGCAGCACTCACAGATTCAGGTAATATGGAATAATAATGTGATAGTTAGTAATAATAATAATAATAATAAAAAATTAAAATCTATTTCGATATTTTTTTAATAGTTTTTCTTATGAAATTCTTTTATTTGTCAACTTTTGTTCTACTTTTTAAAAGCATAATAAAAAGGAAATATTCATTTAACTTTTAAATCAATAATTCTAGGCATACTACACGAAAGAGGTAAAAATACCTGTTCTATTTATTGATTTCTAACGTAAATATGCTACAAGCTGCTTCCTTGTTAAATTAGTTTCAGAAATGGGGGTACTGTCTTAAACAAAATATGAATATATCATTTTGTTAATGGTAACCCATTAACAAAACTGAAAGAGGAATTTTTCTATGAGAGAAAAAATACAAATAAAAGATAAAAAAAAAAATGAAATATTAAAAAAAATGTATAATTTTTTCGCTAACTAAATAATATCAAAAATAAAAAATACCTTCAATTTATCTGTTTGTAATAAGTAGACTACAGCTAAATAAGTTTTTAAATTATTTTTTTCATTGATATTATTCAAATAATATGTGTGCAAGTATTTAAAAGAGTATAAGGAGTTATTTACGGGTCAATTAAAAAATAATAAAACGCATACACGCCTCATAAAACAGTGAAATATCTGTAATAAAATATCATAATCTCTTTAAAAGTCATATTGTATGTTTTATAAAGATTCTTTGATGTGAAAGAAATAATTTTCAGTAGTTTTTTGTTATATTAAAAAGAAAAAAATTTTAGTTTTTTTTTATAATAGAAAAAAAAAGAAGATTTTAGTCCTTTTATATCAATCTAAAACACAATAATGTGAATTTATATAGGTATTTTAATATTCACTTACCATTGCAAAATAAATACTTTAATTTATGTTTGGAAAACAAACTTTCTGAAACACTGTAATTGTGTAAAATGCGACAAATTTTTATTATATATTCATAACAATGTTTTATTTTTAGAAATTCACACTAACACAATTCAATTTTAATAGCTTCACAAATCCAGTAACAACTGGTAACACCAGTAAATTTTTTGGGTATAAAAACAATGAAAAAATCAGTTACTTCACTACTCGATGAATTCGTAGCGCAACTTTATTAACATATGGATATTAAAAATAAACTTTTGTCTATCAACATTAAAAACAAAAAAAAAAACAAAAAGTTATTAGCTATGACACTTGATCAGAAATTGAAAAACTGCTAAATGATTTTAACTTTACACAAACTAGTTCATGTTAGTTTCATAATACTTTTAATTAGTTACTGCTTAAAAAAAAGTAATTTTTGTTAAAATAAAACTTGCAAATCTCCAAGCTTTTGATAAGTTCTTTTTGTTAATATAATAATTCTGTAATATATTTTCAGTTAGCTGCACAAAGTTAGCACATATTTATTTCGTTCGGGTCGTGAGTGATACGAGCGATGAATACCGAAACTATCCGACCAGACGCGCGTCATGCGGCGTCGTCAAGGTTCGACGCTCGACTGGGCGCCGCGACGCTAGGCCCGGGCAGCGGACCAGCCAACCACCAAGCAACCCCAAGCTCTCTACTGTGTAGTACCTCCCTCCTACCTTTACAGTCTCGTCCTCCAACACCTAGACTCATCACCGACTGTTACACATTCACTTTAGAACCGCTTATGAAAAATGAAAACTAATATGTGTTTTTGAATAATGGCAGTGAACAACAAAAATCAACCAGACTGATAGTCTACTAATTTCTTGGACTTTATTAAATGAAAGAATAAAAAGTAGGAAGAATGAGAAAAAGAAATATAAAAATTGTTGAAATTATGATTTTAAGTATGTGTAATAAATTTATAAATCGATAAGTTTTATATATATATACGTATTGTTTTTTTCTTTTTAAATAAAAATTTTTCGTTAAATTAGTAAAAATTAAACAGATAAGAAAATTAAAAACTATTAGAAACTTAGTAAAATAAGAAAAAAAATTTATATTAAAAATAACCAACACCATAACCGTTTAATTCTGAGAATCTCTATTCTGTTGTCAAAATCTTAAGAAACATATTTTTGTCCAATACTAATTTCAACTTCTTTAATTTCTTTCAGACCTGAGTCTCCTCTCATTCATTAATCTTCTTTTTTTTTCAAATTTACTATTTTATTACGTAAGCACGAAAATTTTATTTTGAAATGCATAATAGAAACTTTACTGTGAATATAATTGTCCCAACTTGACCGCTATTGTATCCAGACCTTTCAGGATGAATGACTGAGGCAGATGAAAGGCACAATACTTCATTGCCACTTAAATTAGCAGGAATATGCTTATAACAAATGTTAAACATTGTACGTTATGGTAAAATTAATGTTTTATATCCCTACAATTATGATATCGAGATCGTAATAAATAAATTCAGTGATTTTAAGCGGTTATAGTAGCCTAGTCGTTTTTTGAGCTATTTATTAATGCGTATCACATTTTGTAGAATTTAACATAAAATTTAAAAAATAACACAAATAGCAGTGTAATAATTAATTTTAATGCGTTAATTCATTCACCACGAGAATTGATTCAATTTTAATGCGTTTAATTTTGCGAGATTCATTCATTTCTCTATTAAAGATACTGTTAACATCAATTCCACATAATGGTGGAATTAAAGTATTTAAAACCATAGGATATCAATTGCTCTGAAAATTATCCTAAATAAAATTATGTTTTTAAGAATTAAAAAATATTTAAATATTATTTAATTGCAAAATTTCCAGTTTTCTTAGGAAACAGGAATTAACTTAAATGATAAGTTGTGTAAAAAATTTTGCGTAATGAAAATCATATCACTGTATGCCAATATATATATTTAACTTCTTCATGTAACAATATGCAGTGAAGAGATACCAATTGATTTTCTGTGTAATTTTAATTGTTACACCAACTTAAAAAAAAAGTTTCCATTAAATTTTTTGACTCTACTTTTAATTATATCTTAAGTTAATTGACTAGCACAATGTTACACAAAAACGGTTCTAAAAAACACGACAGTGCTGGTTATTGCAGTTTCATTTTAAAATTATGAATTATTATTATTAATCACTATTAAAAGTTTCTACTATTTTGACTGTATCTTTAAAGAGTATTTTGAAGGTCATTAGCAACAACTACTTAAGCAGCATTGTTATTAATGGTTCCTAAGGTAAAAACCGTTTAACTATGTATTCAGTCTATGTTGTTTTTCAAGAACTAATATAAAATTTAAAAACACAAAAAAGCAAAGTATTATTTAAAACAACATATTAAATGAAGAAACAAAAATATGGTACCTATATTCATTAATTAACAATAATTATACACTTAATAAGTATTGAAATCTTTTAAAAATAGACGACAGTAATAACAGTTCTACCATTATTTCTCTACGGAAGAAGGTGTTAATAATTACCTCCAAGTGATCTTTTGAAAAAAATAATTTCTTGTTTGAAAGTGAGTATTTTAAAAAGTTAATTATTTTAATGCTTTTTCATGTATTTCGTGTTTGTAAATGAATTCAATTCCATCGTTTAAAGTGTATCACCAAAAAAAAGCCAAAAATAAAAATTTCAACAATTTGTGTTCAATAGCCAAAAATCTCACAAATGCATAAATTCTCTTATGTCCTCTAATGGGTTTGGTAATATTTAATTAATCCATTCAGTAAAACAATGATAATTTACCGATAAACTTTTAAGTTATGTATATACCACTATATTTGTGAGGATTATCTAATACAGACTAGTGCCACTATTTTTAAATCGAATCAAATTGTTGTATAATATGCTAATTAATATTTTACAATTATTTATTTATTTACTGTTATTTAATCATGCGGCTGAATGTGGAACAAGGCATTTCTAAACTTAAACAAAGACAATATTTACTTATTTTTTTCAAGATCTTTCAGAATGAAATCTTTTGTATCAATCTAACAAAACGTTTAAAATGCTGTATTTTCCATTGTTCTCCAATTAATATCTGCTTAGATAAATAAATAAAAACCTCTACTCACTTTTTCAGAATTGATAGTATTAGTTTTCATATTAAGTTTTGCAAATGCATTTACATCTTACGCATATTTATGAAAAATCTTTAGCTAAAAATATTAAATATCTCATTTAGGTATTCTGATGAGTAATTTTTAGCAACATTTATTGTTAAATTACACATTGCACATTTTAATTTAATTGTTAAATTATATTTTATTGTTAAATTACAACTTTGAAGGCTAACAAGCTTATGATACAATAAAACTGTTAAGGCAGATAAGAATGCAAAACAAGATACTATTTTAAAAAGGAATGAAAAACAAAGAACATATTGAAACTTTACAGCTTTTATTAATTTCAGATATTTAAGAATGAAAGAATGAATATTTAAAGAATTGTTAATAGAGAAGATTCCTGACTAATCTTTTGATAATTGTTTTGTTTTGTCTAACGTCTGCCCAGTTGATTTTTGTGAATGTGTATTATTTTGAGGCAGTTCATTAAAAGAGTTCTATGTGAAAGGAACTTTTAGATACACTGTATTACCATTACTAATATGAAATTCGGAGAATTGGTGGTTATACGAAGAAATTTTAACTAGAAGTTTTACAATACTCCTTCAAGCATTGCTGGATTATGAAAGCGATGCATCTAAATCTGTTTATAAAAATATTTACACAGCAATGCAGGATTTATCTTTTTCTTTTAAGTATTCTTTTACATGAATATTATTCGTATTAAGAGCAAATGTAAACTTGGTTGATACATTTAAGACAAGATTTCGTTTTAATTTGCTATTTTCAAGTTATCCATTGATCTGGGTGAAGCCTGAAATAAGTAGCAATGAAATGTTGTGGAATAATTCTATTTAGGAAAATTGATTGTTTATTCTCTCGGCATACTTTGACACAGTCTTGACGTACTTACAATTACAGAAAAATGACGTATAGTTTTATTGGATTAATATTCATCTGAACAAAACGTCTTAAATAAAAATGAATAATGATATGAAATATGTAAAAACTTTTTATATTTTTATTACAAATTTTACAGTAATAGTAATTCTGCAGTGAAAATAAACTTGAATAAAAACTAGTATCCGGAATATATATATATTTATAACATTATCATTTTTTGTGATAAAAAACTAATCAGGTTTAAATGGATCCAGAAATTTCTGTAAATATTTCGGCCTGTTTTGCGGACTTTGTAGACTTATGATTAATTACTGTAATTAATTTCCAGATGAGAGGCTCTTAAAAGTAATACTATTCTACTGAAACAACCAACCACTTGTCGATACTCCATACCGGTCAGTGATGCTACAGAATGAGCCACGGCTCTTGCCTTAATGGGTAATTTGTATATAAATTTAGAACTATACAGTAAAGTTCTTGGAAAATATTATTATCATTTTTTTTAAAATTTTTATGTTACGGAGTTCGTGAAGAAAAAGTTCGAAAAAATTGAGAATAATTTAAAAAATTAGTTCATAGAGATGAGTTTGAAAAAAATTTCGATTTGGGAGATAGTAAGTAAGTATCTTTTATTATCTTGGCAAAAAAAAAACATACTATCTCCCAAATCAAAAACATAAAGATAATTACTTTATTACTTACATAAACGTAATTCATGAATACAAGAAGGAAGAATACATTATAGAAGTTAAATTATATTTTTAATTATTTTAGTCATTTCATTTTTAATTTAATACCATGGGAGTCTCCTTTTAATTAAAACTAAAAAAAATAACAGGTTCGATTATCATTATTTTTTAATAAATATTAATATAATTTTTAGCATCACTTTCTAGACAAAACACAATATATTAAAATGTATTGTGATTTTAAAATCAGCTGAAATAATTTTGCTATTATTATTATTTTTTTTGTAATGGTGTTTAAATCAGTTACAATCAGTTTCACCTACAGAGAAACAATAAGTAAATTGTATATGAAATAAATAATTATGTAAAAGAAGAGCATCCAATGGTACTCTTGGAAGTTTACAATAAATTTCAGTTTGCATGACATGTCTGGGAAATACAATAAAACAAATTGAACATCTTGTAAATAAATTACAATAAAATAATTGGAAAATAAAATAAGACAATTAAACAATGGACAAATGAAACAACTGAAAAAATACTATAAAATAATAGATAAATTGGATAATTGAATTACATACAATCATATTATCGTTAACCCATTTTTAGTTGACATGATATTATCCTAGTTGAGAGTCTTATCATCTCAGCAATAACGCTGCATTATTCAGGTTCAATAAAAGGAGCGCTTTAAGACGTCTAACATACACGCGATTCTATTACAAATTCACAGCAAGATGTTTCATATATCGAGTATCTAGTTTAAATATATAAATTTGAATCTTAGTCGTTGAACCTCGTCACAAATGAGAACTCGTGGACCTCATTATTCCTCAGAACCACTGCGGTCTCAAAATATCTGAAACCGCTGGAAGATCTTAACACTGCTGTTAAATATATACAACATACTTTAATGCCGTAGTTCTTTATCAGTTTCAAATTAATCTTATAAAATAATAGTTTGACAAAGACAACCGAGGTCCTCTGTCTAGGAACCAGTACATCCGCTTAAACTTAATATTTAATTGTTGTCTTTTTATTCCTATTGACCTCTCCATGTCATATGAGGATCCAAGTGCAAACCTAGATACCGCAAAAGTTTGGTATGTCGATATTTTCCAGGTAGACTTGTGAGCCACTTGGAGGAGGAGAAGAGACTTCTCCTCATCGAAAATTCACATGGACTTTGCCAAATTAACTTCCATTTACGTAGCCATACGCTGATAAGACCCAACGCTGATTGCAGTTTATTCGAGGCTATAATAGGGTCATCTTCAACCACCAAAATTGTAGTGTCATCTGTAAATTATGCAGTTGTAATTAGTCTGGGGTAGAAAGATATGCAGGGAAGATTAGGTATAAAATAGATCTCAAAACTAAACATAGTGGAACTTCTGACTTAGTTTTATAAAGATCAGAGAATTCCTGATTACATTTAACTTGCGAAAGGCGATCATCCACGTACGTAGGATTAAATAAAATGGTTGGGGTAAGTTTGAATTCAGAATGTAAAGAAGACCAGGCAACCAAACCTTGTCAAAGCCCTACTGCACATCCAAAAATGTCGTTGAACAAGATTCCTTCCTTTCCAGACACCTGACAATAAGACAAATAATTCTATGAGTTTGATAGGTAGTAAATCTCTATTGAAGCAAAAATAAGAGTCGGCTAATATACACACCTTAGCTCAAAAAGTAGGCCACAAACTTTGAAGTAAGATACTCTCAAAGATCTTAGAAAGAATAGGTAACAAAACTGAAGGGCTATAAAAAGATAAATTCTTAACAGGTTTAGTGGTTTCAAAATCAATTTTATCCTCTATGACGGGAAATACGTTGTTCAAAGCATTGCACTAAAAAAGTGAGTTCCATATGAATTATTTACAGTATGACTTTAGATCATATAGTAGATAATTTTGTTTTAATTGAGGTAAAATCGGGAGCCTATTTTAAATTCTCTGTTCTCCTGCATTCTTGTGATACCCCTACAGATATTTTATTTATTTCCTTAGAAATATCAGAAGTTTTCATATCAGAAAACAGTAAAGTATTTCAAACAGTTTAGCGATAGAATCATTGTAATAAGGATAAAATCAAAACCTAAATCAACAATGATTGTTAATATCTATATGTCTACAAATGCTCATGATGATGAGGTGGAGTGTGTATACGAAAAATTGTTGAAAATTAAATACTTAAAAGGGAATGAAAATTTAATAATTGTTGGAGATTGGAATGTAAGCATCGGAAAAGGCAAGGAAGGAAGTATTGGGTGAATATGGGCTGGGCAAAAGAAATGAAAGTTGGGACCAACTTATTAAGTTTTGCATGAACTATAATTCAGTAACTGCCAACACCGAGTTTAAAAATCATTAGTGGAGAATATACACAAGGAAAAAACCTGGTGATACTACAAGGTATCAGATAGATTACCTCATGGTTAAACAACGATTTAGAAATCAACTCTTTGATTGCAAAACATATCTTGGAGCGGATATTGATAGCGACGATAATTTTGTGATCATTAAACGTAGAGGTTTAAAAACCAAAAGAATAGGCGTCGAATATATTGTTGGAATTCAACAATATACAACAAGGTTCTCAAGAGAACCTTGAGAAAGAGGAGGTAAAAAAGAATTTTGAGGAGGACTTCGCAAGAGATCTGAGTAAAAACGATAAGGCAGAAAATATAGAAGAAGAGTGGGAAAATATTAAAAAGGTGAAGGAAAAGGAAACTTAGGCGGAACAAAGAGAATTGGTAGACCACCTTGGAATCAGAGGATATATTTCAACTAGTGGATGAACGTAGAAAGTGTAAGAATGCTAGTGAAGAAGAAGAACGGAACTATGGTCAGTTAAGAAATACCATCAACAGGAAATGCAAATTAGCGAAAGAAGAATGAATTAAAGAAAAGTGTTTAAAAGTGGAAAGAGAAATGGTCGTTGATAAAATAGACGGAGCATACAGAAAAGTAAAGGAGAATTTTGTGATATATAAATTAAAATCCAATAATGTGTTAAATATAGATGGCATACTGATTTATAATACGAAAAAAGAGGTCGATAGATGGGTGGAATATATTGAAGAGTTATACGGAGGAAATGAATTAAAGAATGAAAATGGAAGAAGTGTTAGGAGACTATCGATTTTGTTTCAGAAGATGTATAGTGACAAGGAAAGCAATTTTAGTGCTCAGATTAATAATAGTGGGAAGGTGAAAGAAAGGGAAAGGAAAGAAGGAAGGTGGCATTGATGAAGTCCTACGCAAGAACTACCGCATAAAAATAAGCAGGAACAAAACGAAAGTAATGAAATGTAGTAGAAATAATGTACATGGACCCCTGAATATAAAAATAGGAAGAGGAATGATTAGGAAGACAGAAGAATTTTGTTATTTGGGAAGTAAAATTGTTTAAGTTGGTCGAAGCAGAGGCGATATTAAATGCTGTATAGCAAAAGCGTAACGAGCTTTCAGTCAAAAATATTTGCTTACATCAAAAATTAATTTAAACGTCAGGAAAACATTTCTGAAAGTATA
>JAAAKQ030047259.1:0-10164 GCA_010016005.3 Zanna intricata | reverse complement strand
ATAGTCAGAGTAAATAGCTTAATAAATCTTATTTTATAGATTTTCCTTTTTTTGTTGACTGCTATTATTATTATTATAATTACTATTATTATTATTATTTAACCAACCTTAATAGTTGATAATAGTACTAATGAAGGTCAAGACATTCTTAAAGCTAAAATATGCATAACATGGAGCAGTTTTATTAAAGCTTTGTAATTATTCACTCAGTAACAAGCACACGCCCTATTATAGTAGTTTTTATATGATGAATTATTATCATAAATGCTGAAAATTTTATAAGCGTATCGTTATTACCAATTAATAATAATTAGGCTATTTAAAGATTCATGAAAACACATCTTCATCTATAGACTTTTTTTCTGTATAAAAAGTAAATATGATTTTAATTAACCTTAGCAAATATTTTAATATGATATTACGAACGTTAAATTTTAAATAAACAATAATTTTTTTTCAATAATAACTTCTCATATTTTTCAGAACGCATTATAGATTATGTTATATGTCACTTTTAAAAACAGAATTACAACTGTTAGAAAGCAAAAAATTCAAAAAATTACTTTTTATTTCCTTAAACAAGGAGGTATTGTAATCGCGAAAAATTTTGGTTTTATAAAAATTTCGGAAATATATATGTACATTTTGACTATCTCTGGATCCATCTTGACTAATTTCAGCGTGACGTCTGCAGGTACGTACGTATGTATCTGGCATAGTTCAAAAACGATTACCCGTAGAATGTTGGAATTTTTTTATTTAGGATTGTTATAACATCTAGTTGTGCACCTTCCTTTTGATTGCAATCGATTGAACCAAAAGATGTCCAAAAAATCCAAAATCTAAAAAAAATTGGGTTTTGGACTTTTTCTTAACTGAAATAATAAGATCTCATTTATAGTTTTACAACGATATGTCATAAGTGGTACTTATTATCATTGGTGCCAGATTTATAGCCAAATGACATTTTAATAATAAAATATTTGGATCTTATAAAAAGAATCTTATAAAAGAAGAATCGATTTGAATCAGACTTCATCTTTTTTTTTTCTTTTAATTTAAATATATTGATTTATTAATAATTATTAACCTCTGATTATAAAAAAGTTTCATGATAAATAAAAATTCAATAATAATAATAAAAATAAAAAATAGAATTAGCCAAAAATATCAAAGGTTATAAATGTAATAAAATTTTATGTATTTTTCATTTTGAAAAAAAAAGTTAAGAAAATGTAGTGTAACAGGCTTACAAGGAAGTCATGTAGTGTCTACATCAGATTTTTTGTTTATTATTCTTTTTTTCAATTGATATTGTCACGTATTCGTGGTTAAATCACGATATTGAGAGATTAACAATTGAAAATGTTTATATAATCACAATTTATTACTTTAAGAACATAAATAAAATAAGAAAACTCAATAATAACAATGACAATAAAAATAATGAACTACAGTAATAAACAACTCACAATAATATTCAAAATAAAATAATAATGACAACAGCAAACAACAATAATAATAAATGTCAATAATAAACAAATAACAGTCATAATAATCACAACTACAACTGTAATAGTAATAAAAAAAGGTGATTACGTACAAAACAAAATTTAAAGTAATCATCAGGAATTATTTACAGACAGTTAAATATAATTCAGTCCCATTGACTAAAAGCATTAGCAAGACCGCTAGTTTTAACACTTTTAACCATTATTCTTGAATCGACAACAATAAGAAAATAGCTAAGACAAGTATAAAGTTCATTTACTGCAAATACTTTCGCTGTTCACAAATAAAACTACTCTATTTATGAATTTAATTTTGTACATTATATGTGAATGAAATTTAATACATAATCTCTTTCACTTATAGTCTCAGTAACTCATCAAACCAATTCTTGTTTTTGTGTACTGTTATTATTCGTGAAGTCATCTTAATTGCATCGAACCTGCACTAGAAATTCGCTCCTTCACCGGCCTCGCAGAATACTCTCGCTTCAAACTCGCTTAATAACTCCTCGCAGACTGACGTCGTATCTCTCGTACACTCTCATATTACAGACTGATATCAAAACGTCTCGTTTAGATTCAATGTTAATTAGTATTCCTTGGAGTATTTATACTTCTAACCTGTTTACCTGCAGAACCAGACCTCAGGTGAGCGTGTGAACAATCCATCTAGCCCTTTTAGTTTTTCATTCCTATCCTGGTCAGATAACTGTTCTCACGGAACAACATCAGTTTAGGTGTGTCAGCCAGCAGTATTACAAAGGACGATTAGTAAACGGACCTGTTATCTTTTCTAAAAGGTTTTTCTTTTAGCTCCTTTCTCAATTACTCCCATTATTTTATTTTCTACTACTTTCTTCTTAACTGGCAGGAATCCGTTATACCGCTTTTCTTACAATATTATTATAATAGAAAATTATTTAATCCATGTTTAGATTAGCTTGAGAATATTTCGAGGTTAAAAGAACTATTATAAGTTTTTTAAATAAGAATTTTTTTCGTTTGATAATTAATAGTCAAAAAACTTCAAGAATTCTGGTTTTATTTTTAAATTTGAATTTAGTCAGTTATCATCCAAAATTTAAAATATAATTTTTTTTTGGCATCTATTATATATTTTTGTTGGATAAAGTATTTACATTATTAAGATTTAGTATTCACTGCTAGTGGTCTGAATATTTTCAACTGAACGACGTTGAAATGTTTAGCTTTACTATTTATTCACGTATTTTCTTGACTTAAGAAAATTTTCTTTAGTCCAGAAAATAATCAAGTCAAAATTATTTTTACCCATACTATATATACTAAATTTTATATTTTCAGGATTATACTATTTTCAATTTGAATACATAATATAGTTTATTCTTCTTAACATAAAAGTTATTTTATGTTAGACAAAATGTAATAAATCATATAGTTCTTATTTAGTCATCTTTTTTTTAATAAAAAATTTAATTTTAAAATATTTATTTTAAAGTGAAAATTCACTGAGTTTTTAAAATGAGATATCCTTTCAAAAATAAATCGGCTTATATTCATAATTTTAGCATAATGTTGCCTATGGCTTTTATATATTTAAATTTATAAGATTTTAATAGGTATGAATTAGTGAGTTAAGTGCGTTACTTATCAAATGTGAGTTTTAGCATATACATTTACTTCCCTATCTAGATAACTAAGTACGTATTCTGTAATTCTTAAAGTGCTATTTACAGAAATCAGTTAAAAAAATCTACCTTATTCTAAAACTACTTAATTTATCGAACATTTTTATTACGTGACCCAAAAAAGCTAAGCACTGTTAGAAATTACGTCAAAACGTAAAATTTTAACTTTAAAAAGTAAAAGTACTTTGTTAAAAATCAAAGCTTTCTTTCTGTTTGCAAATAAATTAAATTACTTTGGTAAGTAGTATGCAATTATTTCTTTCAAATCAATCAACCTCTACCATTTTACTCAAGGTTGATTCCGATTCAAACAAGCGTTAAATCATATGACTAGTTGTACAGCATTGTCATTCATTTACTTACAGAAATATTATTTTCTGTCAAATTTTCAAAATTCAAACGGGATATTTGTTAGTAGATTGAAAACTAACTTTTACATTCATGAGGTACACTGTCGATCAAATACATCACGGTTATTCGAAAATTTTATTATATCTCCGCAAAAAATCTTCCGATTTTCAAAATTCAAAAGAGGTGTTTGCCAGTTTAATTCAAAATTACGATGGAACCAATTCAGAACAAAAATTAACTAATATACTCAGAAATAGACCTTACTACATGACTTCCAAAAAATACTATTATGTATTTAGGGTGTATGTATGTTGTACCACAGCTCAATACTTGAACCAATTTTCATGTATGACATCGCGTTGGAATAATTACATAATCCGGAGTGCTATATGCTTTATAAATAAATAAATATATGTATATGTTGACCGTATATTAGTAATTTTCTATATTAAAGAGAAATATGTTTTTTTAGTTTTTAATGTTTATCTGTTGTTTGATAAATAATATACATTAACAATATAAATATAATGTTAGTTTTTGGTAATACAAATCATTATAAATAATATTATTCGGTATTGATAAAATTTTTAAAATTTCATGAGTTTTTTTTTGTTTGGTGGAAAGCCAAGACTCTATCGTATATTTTTCAATACTACTTGAGCCATATTACTCATTCTCTCAAAAAATATTTCCACACACACGCGCGCGCACATACACACTTTTAAATACTGCTAGAGCTGACCATACTTTTATTATTCGACTGTATTCGTAGATTATGGTCATTCTTTCTTCTACAGAAAACTTACAATCATTATTTTCATATAAATAAATATATATATATATATATATAAATATACATTTTCTTTTTTTTACGTAAGATAGTGTAATGTACAAGTTGTGTGGTCATCTTCATCGAAATTTTGATTTTGACTTTTATTTACTATGGCTCTTTTTCCTCTACACTTTTCAGATTTCTAAGCAGATTAAAGAAGAAAAGTTTAGAAATGCAAAGATGCATCAATTAATTCAAACAATGAACAGTTTCAAAAATATTCCTTACGGAAAGCATAATGGAATCTTAAAAAATACAAAGCAATTCATTGTTGATTGACAATGTAAAATATCGATCGATGAATAATATTAAATATTTTGATTTCATTGATGGTATTCAAATTGGTATTTAAGAAGATAATAAATTTTTAATTTAAAAAGTAGTTACTATTATCAAAAGACAAATATTAGTGCAAATATTAATCCCTTATTTTAGTGTAATGAAACGTCCACCAATTATTTGTTAACTTCAAGAACAGGTTTGCATATCATAATAATAAAAATAATATATAAAGTCCTTGGAAGAAGTTTGTTTACATTTTAAATAGTATAGGAAGTTATAATCTTAAAATACAACACCAGTCATAGTAAATTAGAATTGTTGTAATACGAAGGACAACTTTAGAAGACTGAATAACAAAGGATCTTTTGTCCTGCTACGATACTCCCTGCTATTATACCACTGAGTTATACCTTCATTTATGACATAACCCTTCTATCTCTCTCGCACAATCTTTTTAAAACGTACTGAAAGGCTCATATTTCGATTGCACGTCTAAAAATTGTTACTTATGCAGGTACTGGTTGTGAAGTTTTACAGACCTTTAGAAGTTTTATTTATTTGGTATGTATACCAATTAAAGAAAGAAATTTAATTTCGTTGTCGACTACAAAATTTATTTAATCTGGTGAAGGTCCTCTTGACTTCATTATGGGTAGATTAAATAATATATTTTTTAAATTTGTACAAAATAAAAACAATTATAAAATAACCGAGAAGTTTTATTTAGTGTTTTTAGTGGCTCGATTTTTATTTTAAATAATTTCAAGTGTTGTTTTGTTTTATAAAAATATTTTTATTAAAAACAAAATATTAGAAATTCCATCATGCATTTTTACTTCCTCGTACGAAGTAAGGGAAGTACGAGTATGTATTGCGATCGCGAAAAATTTCAGTTTTCATATTTCAACGGAAATATCCATTTTGACCATTCTTGAATCAATTTTGACTAGTTTCTGTGTGACATCTGTTCGTACGTACATATGTTTCTCCCATTTCTCAAAAATGATTAGCCGTAGAATATCGAAATTTTTGATTTAGAACTACTGTAACATCTAGTGGAGCACCATCCATTTTGATTGCAATCGACTGAACCATAAGGGGATCAAAAGTGTCCATAACAGACCAAAATGCAAAACAAATTTGGATTTTGGACTTTTTCTTAACTATAGTAATCAGCTCTCATTGAGAGCTTGTCAACGACATATCATAAATAGTACTTATTTTCATTGGTTGCAGATTTATAGCCCCTCAGGCCCCTCTTATGTTTGAGAGGTCGCCCACGGGTGGGGGAAGGGACATATGCGCATTTTTCAATGCACATGTCGCCTCCTTTTAGGTTAGGTGTAGGGCGGGAAGAGTAGCCTCCTGGAGGATGGACAAGTTGGCTTCCCACAAGCGGGGAGTCATCGTGTTCTAGTGATCTCAGGAGGACCTCGACGGGTGCTCTACTGCAGCAGCCCAAACGGGTAGGGCAACAGGCTAGGTTTAATCATCTGCCACGACTTTCAGGGTCAGCTGAAGATATGTCGAAAGGCGATTCTGGCTGCCCCTGGAAAAACGGTGAGGGAGGTTTAGTCGGTAGGGGGTGGGGCTACGATGTACCTTGTTCTAGAGCCCACTTAGCTTTATGCTTGGCCAAGGCGACAGCGTCCTGGTTTCAATCCCTACACAACCTGCGAAGACCCTGCAGGGCGTGCGTAAACGCATTCCTTCTTCCTCATAGATAAAAAAAAGAAGAAAAAAATGAGTTATAGCCAAACAAAATTTTAATTAATGAAATATTTGGATTTCAATGTGAGGCACATCGATTTATTTCCTCTCCTTTTATTTTTTTAACATTTTTTTTTAAATTTTAAATTTAATGATTTATTAATAATTATTAACCTCCGATTGTATAAAAATTTGTATATGAATTTACTAGGCGTACAAGGAAGTCATGAGGTGTTCATTACCTTAATTAAGGAAATTTTAATTGATTTATCGCTAGTTGTCAAAAAAAAAATCTTTTTTATTTTTTAAAATTTTTATTTAATTTATCGAATCTGTTTTCTTGTAAAAATGAATATTCCTGCTGTTTAATAATTGTTAATTTTACAAATTTAATTTAATTTAAGTACGGAAACTGAATGATATGGAAAAAATTGTAGAGAGTAGATAATAAGGTAAATACAACAGAAATATATTAATTACCTGATACTCAAAGTAGTTTTGACATAGAGCAGCATAAATTTATATATACGAGTATTTGTTTTAAAATCATGTTTTAACTTCAGCCTATAACAACCACTATTCGTTTTTAACAGTTTTTTATTTTCTTCCTTCTGATTAATAAGTTAATGAAAAATTGTTTTATTACTTTAATAATTAACATACAGGAACCAGATTTTGGAAACCCCTTTTCCAAAATACTATTTGTTTCGTTTATATTTTGTTTTATCTTTTAGAGGTTACACCTTTATTACAACACACAAAAAACCTTATTTTTTAAAAATTAGGTTTAATAATATTCATCAATTGAAATCAATTTCTTGATTTTTTTTTTCTTCCAGGAATAAAGAAATATGGATAATACTTTATTACATCATCATCTTATTATGTAAAAGTTTAAGGATTTTGTTATAAGTTGATTTTTTTTTATAGTGTTAACTATAGGATGTATTTTATACGAGTTTGAATATATTTTATGTTCAAATTGAAAACAAATAAAAAAAGCTCTTGCACTGTTCCGTGCAAGAAGAGTTTTCATTTGTGACATCCTCATTATTTCGCAGTTAGAAACGCACTGATTTGCAGAATATAATGCACTACACACGCTGAATTAACAAGTAGATTTTTATTAACGAGTAACAGTTACACCGTGTATCAAAAGTTTAAACTCACTCACCACTGTGACTCACTTCATATGCATGTATGAAAAATATACCAAAACAATATCAAAATAACCTCAAGTTCAGGCTGTGTTGTCTGGGTCGACCTTAAAATGAACTCGGAAACGATTCAATCAATCTTCATCAAAATTTCACGTGCACAACTTCAGATACACTATTACAACATATTTAAATTTCAATGAGATTGATAAATTAGTATTGGAAATTTTTGAGGCACAAATTTTATATGTACGCTTATACTCTACATGTAAGGAACATTTTAAGTGAATGATATTTTCATACTCCTCATACCTCATAACGTAAAGAAATTTCAATTTCATCCAACAATCCCACTGTGCGACCGAAAGTAATACCGCACTTTTTCGAAAATTCGATAAAAAATGTATTCTACGGTAGTTTATAAAATGGTATTTGTATAGAAATTAAACTTGAAAAATACACCTAATTCTATAACTATTATTATCAATTGGAACGTTTTTTATTCCATAAACAAAAAACTAAGCAATGTTTCAGTCAAAGTAAACTTTTAACTTTGTTAAAAAGTAGAAATACTTTCTTAAAAATCAATGCTTTCTTTCTGTTCCCACCTAAATTAAATTACTTTCCTAAGTAATACGCATCTACTTCTTTCAACAATAATCAATCTCCACCATATTACTTAGGGTTCACATTCGATTCAAACAAGTGTTAAATCACATGTGTAGCAGAACATGTCGGGTTTTTCATTTTTCATTTACTTTCAATATAAAAATATTATTTTCTCTAAGAGATATCAAATCTAAAACTAGAGTTTCTTTTTTTTAACCGTAATATTTCCTATAAATAATGAATAGTTGTTTTCAATTTTTACTTTCCCGTCTAGATAGCGCTTTAGTCTTAGAAGCTGTATAGTAATCGATCTTACTTGAGGATATGAGGTTTTCACCACAGCTTGACCTAGGACTAGTACAGGTTGACTTAGCTTTTGATACCTACACCAAAAAATGGTAAATGATAATGGTAAACACCAAAAATGAATGGAAATTTTCTGGATTTTGATGTTGTACATGCGTGCGCGCGCGGGTGTGTGTGTGTGTGTTCGGTGTTATCCTCTAAATCCCTTACATCTCCACAAATACAGGACTGACTGAACCAAACTTAGTCAGATTATTTCTACATATGGGGCATTGATGCCATTAAATTTTCAACTTAATTGTAACATAAACTTTAGATCAAGGGCATGAGGCTGCAGAGCAAGATCACCCCCAGTAATGCAAAATTTTCCTTGCTTAAGGTCATAACCTTTCTTAGATATATTTGTTAACAATTAAAAAATAATAATATTTGCAAAAAAAAAATTATTCCTTACAAAATAAAAAGTTCTTTTATCTTTCTTGAATTTAAATACTGAAGTACTCAGTTAAACGTCATTGTTCGTTAAACAAGCCACTGGTAAATATGCTAACTACCATAAACATATAATAATAATTTCTTTTAAAATAAATATTATTAATTCATTTTAATATTAAGTCTAAACTGTGAGAAAAATTTTAATCTGGCTGAGGAACCAAAGGACGTTTTAATTTATACTTCCGTATTTTCTGTTCAAATAATATTTTTAGTGATTATGAATTAATTCGCATAAACCACTATATGAGTAAGAAACAATCTTTTAGGGATTATTTTTTGATTGAGGAAGGTATATAGAAAAAATAATTTTGCAAAAGTAATTAAAGACATTATCCATATTTAGTAAATAAATTTAATTTCATCCGTAAAAATTAATAGTGATATTTTTCTTCTTTTTTTTTGAAAATTAAAAAAAACAAAGAAAACACCCCGAGGTTTTATTGATTTAAATTAGATCGTTGTTACTGTTTATTTCAAATGATGATTTATTCGAAGGTCAATACGAACAAAGTTATATAAACCGCGGTCATTTTTACAAGCGGGTAGAAAAATCTAAAGAGTTTTGAAATTGTGACAAGCACCGTTTTGAACGTCCAACTGAAGATTTAACTCCAGCAGATGAAACACTCATACACTCTCTCCTCAAAAAAGACTGTCGGATTACAATTGAGATTTTAGCTGAAAAATAACACTATGTGAATCACCAACAAGCTCGAGTACCATAAAACGAACGCAAAATAGATTCCAATAATTGTCAGATCACCATAATTAGACAAGTGGACAGAGATGGATTCAGAGCTGGAATTCGCATGTGGATAAACCTGAATCAACGGTACCAGCAGGAAGATGATGCTTTGTTGCACATTATTTTAACTTGTGATTATAATTTGATTCACCATAATGTATCGGAATCAAAAAGACAGAGTATGGCGTGGAAGCACACGAGTTCAGCTGTGAAGAAAAAATCCCGAAAACGACCGTCGGCAGGAAATATCATGATGACAATCTTTTGGTTACAACAGGCTCTGTTTTAGACGATTTTCTAGAAAAGCAGCAAAAAATAAACAGCACTGTAATATGTTTATCTACAAGGTGAAGACAGCAGCATTGTAAAACGCCCTGATCTCAGTGTAAAGACGTCATTCTGATTCACAATAGCAGCTGACCTCGCAACACAGATGTGAATTTCTGTTGGATCCCTAGCCACGTGGGGATTCCAGGAAATGAAAGTGCAGATTCCGCAG
>JAAAKQ030047248.1:0-16427 GCA_010016005.3 Zanna intricata | reverse complement strand
TTAGTCATTTGACTGGTTTGATGCATCTCTCCAAGATTCCCTATCTAGTGCCAATCGTTTAATTTCAATATACTTCCAACATTTCTACATCCTACATCCGTAACAATTTTTTTTACATATTTCAACCGTTGCCTGTCTACACATTTTTTTCCACCTACCTGGCCCTCCAATATCAAAGCGACTATTCCAGGATGCCTTAATATGTGGCCTATAACTCTGTCTCTTCGTTTAACTATATTTTTCCATATGCTTCTTTTTTCATCGATTTGCCGCAAAACCTCTTCATTTGTCACTTCATCCATACATTTGATTTTTAAAATTCTCCTGTAACACCACATTTCAAAAGCTTCTAATCTTTTCTTTTCGGATAATCTGATCGTCCAAGTTTCACTTCCGTATAAAGTTACGCTCCAAACATATACTTTCAAAAATATTTTCATGACGTTTAAATTAATTTTTGATGTAAGCAAATTATATTTCTGACTGAAAGCTCATTTCGCTTGTGCTATACGGCATTATATATATCGCTCCTGCTTCGTTCATCTTTACTAATTCTACTTCCCAAGTAACAAAATTCTTCTATCTCCGTAATCTTTTCTCTTCCTATTTTTATAATAAGCGGTCTATCTACATTATTTCTACTAAATTTAATTACTTTCGGTTTGTTCATATTTATTTTCATGCGGTAATTGTTGCGTAGGACTTCCTCCATGCCATTCAAAGTTTCTCCTAAATCTTTTTTATATTCTGCTAGAATTACAGCAAATCGCAGCATCTTTATCTTTTCATCTTGCACTGTTACTCCAGTGCTAAATTGTTCTTTAACTCCATTAACTGCTAGTTCTATATAAAGATTAAAAAGTAATGGGAGTATGAGAATCCTTCTCGGACTCCCTTTTTTATTACCGCTTCTTTTGTATGTTCCTCGATTATTACTGTTGCAGTTTGGTTCCTGTAAATATTAGCAATTGTTCTTCTATCTTTAGAAGATAACATCTCTACATTCATGATTTAGGTTCATGAACCCTAAATTTTTTAAAATGCTGAACATTTTATTCCAGTCTACGTTATCAAATGCTTTTTCTAAATCCTTATATAAATTCCTTATATATCGATTTGTTATTCTTTAATCTACCTTCTACTATTAATCTGAGTTCTAAAGTTACATATATTTTCTGTTGTGATTTGTGTATGTGTTTGAAATTTTATCAATTTTTGTTTAGGTTAGAATTTTTGTATTTATTGTTTGCTTTTTTTTGTTAGTTTTACGATTTGTGTTTTATAAATTTTTGTTATTGAATTAGTGTTTCGAGTTTTTGTGTTTCTTTAGTGTTTCGTTTTATATCGTGAGTTTTAGGTTTCATTAGATATACATTATTTTGTTCAAGGTATTTTTTTTATTCATTATTATTGGTTTAGTTTTATTCATGTGTTTTGGTTTGGTTATTTACGTTTTGTTTAGTTTGCAGTTAACAGTTTTCTGTTTATTTTGTGTCTTTATTTTTCATATTAATTAGTGCCTGTTTGCGTGTTGGGTAGGATTGTAGATCACCTTGATCTGTTAAGTTTATCGATGGTATGATCGAAGTTAGACGCGTTACAACAATGTGAATGTCGCTTGTGGCACTCGCATCGGTGGCAACTTGATAGCGGCCTTTGAAGATGACCTCCAGTAAAGCCCCTAACGGCTAGGTACGGAGGGGATGGAATGACAGTCGTACTGGTGGGTTTTTTCCCCAGGGTAAAGATGTAGGTTTTTTCAGTACCTATAATGTAAGCCCCTAAAAGTTGAATTTTGATAATTAGTTACTACAAAAGAGCCGGAAAAACGCAAAAATAACTTTTTTATTATTTGAAAAGTTAGCTTTAGGAATTCCCAATTTAATTAGTGGTAATACAAGAAAATTGGTTTATTCGTTGCTGAGATATTGCAATGTATTAATAAAAAGACTTTTCTGGCTGTTTCGTTCTTATGTTACGTTCTTGTATGTATCTAATATTATATGATATATTACGTTCTTATGTTACGTTCTATGCGTTGAGAACGTTGAAGGTAGACACCGACATGGTCGGTTCGTTCTTGATATTCGATTCGAGGCATATTCAGTTACAGTAGAGAAACCGAGCAAGAGCCTGTAAAATTCCAGACGATCGACCAGTAGCTCGTAGTACTTCAAACAAGTTAGTTGCAACATATCACTCATAAGTAAAACATTCATAAGTCGTTTATATCATCATTCAAGTTCGTTATTCATAAGTTTAATTATAATACAAGAAAATTATACTATTCAAGATTACGCTATGTTATACTATTATACCTTCAACGTCATTAACGCATATACTACCAACTTATGACAATAAATAATCGTTTAACCAAAAAATGGTACTTATTCATTTAAAGTACTACATCTCATCAGCTACTATACATAATATACTTGTTGGTCCTCCGTGCATACATAAAAGTCTATCTACAACTTTACATATTTTTTGGTGTTATATTAAACATTGAAGCAATTACAACTCTTTACACTGGCAACTGAAATAATTTTGGCTTTTATGAACTTTTTCATGTCTATTTCAATTGCAATTTATTCTTCAAGACTTGTATTTTCAAATAGTGAAATGTTTTAGACCAAAAATTAATGTAAAACTTATTTAAACTTCTCTGAAAAAATGAGCGAAAAATAGAGCATGCTCATGCGGTAGTTATGGACGGCAGTCGCGTGCGAATAAAGCTGAATTCTTAACTTCTAATCGGCGGAGTGCAAAAAATTTCTCTAATCCCACGAATTTTTGACGGATCGAGACAATTTGTTTTTTATCCTCGTGTATCTTGAAAAAATAATAACTATCGTGCTATCAGCTTTTACATATTATTTCAGATATAGTCGGTTTTTATAGTTTTATAGCTGTCCTAGAGCTGAACCCAAAGTCCATGTCCGTTTCAAGAAGGTCTTATATAGAAGAATCTTCTTACAGACTGACAATTAAGAACCCCACTCGTTAGCCGATACAAGTGCTTAAATTTCTGGTCGATCTGTTTTTTTCCCGAGTAAATGACCTCTCCGCGTCATATGCTATCTAGATATAACCCGTGATATCTCAGAACAGTTGTACGAGGAATTTCAACGTTATCCAAATGACTAAAAAAGTTTAAATGACATTAAATGACTTAAATGACATGAGAAGACTAAAAAAAGTCTTCTCTCCTAGTCTTAAACATAACGCGGGAAGATTTCGTCGAATCGACTTTAACATTCCAGATGTGCAGCCGCGTATCGATTGCACTCAACACCGACTGATGCTTCCGAGGCTACAATTCGGCTTTCATCAAACGCTAAGAATAATTAAAAATTAAAAATCTTAATCAAGTTAGATTTTCTTTTCGGTCTGGAATACTTCCTTACAGTAAACTAAGCGTTTAGTCCGTAATATTTACACCAAAAATACAATCCGTATAGAGAAAGAAACACAAATCTAGATTATCTCCCTTCTGGCTGATGACATGCCGAAATACGATTCTAGCCGTCCCTGGAAAACGGTGAGGAAGGTTTAGTCGGTGGGGGTGGGAACAACTCTGTTCATGACTACATTGTACCATGTTCTAGAGCCCACTTAGCTTCATGCTAGGCCAGGGAGACACTGGTTTCGAGCCCTACACACCCTGCGAAGACCCAGCAAGGCATCGGTGTTTGCATTCCTCGTTCCTCATGGAAAAAAAAGAAGATTTTCTCCCATAACGAGTAATATCATGTTTTTAATTTATAATTAGGGTCGAGAAGTTTCATAAATTTTATCTGTCCATAAGAAATATAAAAACTAAAAACTCCTATAACCAAAATTTTGAATAGCTTGATATTAGAAAAAAAATTTTAATCGATTCTACGCATTTAAAGTTTTAATAAAATTATACAATTTTTTAGCTACTTAAAAGTTTTACAAAGAAAGAGAAAACGTTCAGAAATATAAAGAGTATGCAAAACTACCCTGGAGAAATTTTTTTCATATTCTGAAACGTAAATTGAAGCCGTTTATTAAGGAATAGTATTATCTTAGATTACAATATACACAATGCAATACTGCGCTTTGTTAAAACTTTAAAAGAAGTTTTTTCGAACAAAATTTTACAACGTTATAAAAAGAAAAAGGATACCGGTATAAGAGAGAATATCTAATCGTTAAAATATTCACATATCTGAAATAATATTCTCATTTGTTTCCCAAACAATTATACTCCAAATGATTAGTTAATAAGAAAGATAATGTAAAATAAAATATATAATTATACGAAATCATATAAACGTAAATACGACACTATTCATTGTCTATTTTTTTTTTTTCTTTTGGAAGGGCAAAAAATCCTCAAACTTATTATCGCCCGGATTAGAAATAAAATTAAAACTAAAACATAAAAAGAAAAATAAATAAAATAAGAATGTGTAAAAATAAATTCATTAAAAACTTATATCTAATATCACAGTGGAAAGAAAGTTAAAATGTTAAAAAGTAAAAATAATTAAAATTGAACACGTTGACTAAAACTTAAAACTAATATCACAGATGAGATAGATTTAAAACTTAAAACTAACACAATTAAATCTTACAACTAATATCGCAGATATAATCTTAAAATTAAAATAAATAAAATTTGTAACTAAAATATAAAACACCGTCATAAAATCTGTAAGGGGTGTAAAAGGCCCCTTAACAGATAACAAAAAGATAAAAAAACTATGTAAATCTTAAATTTTGTTAAAAATATTAACATATCGCAAGAATCCGAGAACCCGAACTATCACTGTATTGTTGTTTTTTAAGGATATGGCGAATATTCTCAGGTAATTTAAATTTTCGACGTAAGGCTGCATAACATATGCAATCTATCAAGATATGACGCACAGTTAGTCAGCAGTTACATCTTGTACAGATTGGTTCATTTTCTTTAGACATAAGGTACCCGTGGGTAGCTCTCGCGTATGTCCTCTCCGCAGTCGACAAAGGACCACTTCCTCCCGACGAATTTCCTGCATGAGGAATCTCATGGCAACACAGAGTCTTTAATATACCGCAGCTTTTTATCGACTGTAGCAGTCCAGCAATCTTGCCACTTAGCACGAAGAGGTGCTTATACTGGATCTCTCTCAGGTAAATTTGGAAGACCGATGTTTGAACGGATCACAGTATTCTTATTTATTTCTTCTGACTATTTTTGATTTGTATTTTATTAAATCGCTGAATAGAATGGCTCCGTGCATTCTTGCTTCAATTTTTCGAAAAGTTGATAATACTGAAAATGGAGTGAAAATTTTTATAAGAAAGAAATATATTACGCGCTGTAAGTTATTGTAAAAAGAAGCACGAATTAAAATTAATTTTTATATTTCAAGATTTTCAAAAAATATTTCATCTGCAGAGAAATTATACTGCAGACTATAATTGTAGCACAAACAGTATTCATTGGTTGTGTCAAACGATCATGTTGCCAAAATATACATGTAACGAAATGTATTTTGTTACTTCTAACATGGTTTTTATTTTTCCGGAGATGAAGGAATACCAATTACGCACGCCTTCACGGGTGTGTAGGGCTCGGATCCAGGGCGCTCTCCGTCCCGGGTTAGATAACAAGCTAACAGGCTCTGCCAAGATGTTGTTAGTCATAATATAACCTGCCCCATACCGACTAAACCACCCTCACCGAAAATTCTATTCCACCCCGAAACCGGACCCGTAATTAAGCATAACTCAGTCTCGGGGAGATATGTCTGACTTACCTTCGGATCTCTTCTACTTGTACTTCTTTTCTTCTGATGTTCTTCTATTTATAAACATCCCACTCACACAGCCATTCTGCCATTCACTCTCTCTCCACACACGCAACACACGCGCGCGCAACACGCACACGCGCACGCGCGCGCACCACACGCGCACCGCGCGCACCACACGCGCACCGCGCGCAACACACGCGCACCGCGCGCAACACACACACACACACACACACACGCACACACACACACGCACACACACACACGCACACACACACACACGCGCGCGCGCGCGCACACGCACACGCACGCACGCACTTTTTTGTGTAAGTGTAGATGTGTGTGTATCTGTTTTTTTAACTTCTAACATGGTTAGAAGGCAGCAATTTAACACTCGAAAAGTTATTTCGTTTATTTATCGGTGGGTTAATTCATGAAGTGAATTTTTAGAGAGACTTAGATACAGAAATGAATAAGATCTTTTTGAATTAATGCTTCAACATATTTGTGAATTTTTTTTGGTTTAATTATTAAACTAATGAAAAAGGTTGTATTTTGTTTTGTTATATTTTAGTCTTTTGTATTGTTATATATAATGAGACAAACAATTTTTTCAAAGACCGACCAAAAAGTTGTATTTACCATTGTCCAAATATAAATTTTCTAAATATGTTTTGTAACGTATTTTAATTAAGCATTCAAAAACAAGCTAATTTACTAGTATTAAGTTCAAAGAAACTTTAAAAATTGGCTGCCGGATTCCGAAAAAGTACCTTAAAATGTATTCTTTTTTTTTAGATATTTATTAAAGCACATACGAGGGACATTTTTTCGAAATATTTCATCCAGTTGAAATATTTCGAAAATGTTTTGCACATCTAATTAATTTTATAGAAATATAACACGTTACAATTACTGGATGATAATTCATGAATCTACAAAGAAAAAAAGATGATATAACGAGAAAATAGAAAATAGGTCACGAGGCCTTCGGGAGTAGACTGGTTCGGTTCGGCCTGGTAGATTGGGTTTTTTGCTACTGGGATGCAGGACGATGCCTTCCATGTTTTGTGTGAGTGCGCTAAATTAGATCTGGAGTGCATCAATGTAATTTTTCGACTGGATACCGATGGAGCAACGCTATACATTGTAACTGATTGATGTATAGGACCGGGCTGAATGGTCAGTGGTTGCAGAATTTCTGCGCTATTAGGCTAGGGAACAGATTGCGGAGGCTGCTGTTTGGTCTTCTTTGTTTTGTTACGATTTCTTGTTAGTGGATAGTTAGTGTTTTGTTTGTGTTATTTCTGTTTTGGTTGTTTTGTTATCAGATTTAATGTTTTTCCGCATTTGTGTCGCATGTGAACTTACTTTACCTTTCGGGTGGGTAGGCGATTTAGTTCTTTCGACAACTATAGTTTTCAATTTAAGACAGATGTTTTTTTTGTAGCACCGATAGGGATATCCAATTGTGGCATCCTGGGCGGAGGCGACTGAGAAATGTTGTATGCTGAGGTTTAAAAAATGACCTCTGGTAAAGCCAATCAGGGCTAGGTACGGAGGGTGTCTTCCCCTAGGGGATCTACGATGATAATAACATTAACATATAGTTTTAGATTTTAAGAAAAAAATTTTTTTCAACGTTTTTAGGAGCATAATTGTATTTCAAAATTTCATTTAACAACCGGTAACAACTCTTATTTGTATTTGTTTTAATCATAAGAAAATATTTACTTTATTTTTAATAAAAAAAAAAATAAAGTCTGCCAAACAATTTACGATGGACCCCTCGCGCAATCATATCCTATATACATCAAATAATTCAGCTCGATCTTCTATTTTTCTAAAATGTATTATATGTCAAAAGCATAGTTGAAAAGAACTGAAATATAAAAAGTTTACATCAATTTAATACCTCCAATTAACAAAGGAAAAAAAAATCACTCTTTTCATCAGAATAACGGTCAACCCTGAATATTTATTATAAAATATCGTACTAGACCTATTATTTTATACATCACGCAAACTAAAGTCAAGAACTTTTAAAAAATAATCTTACAAAATTATATTTATTTAGCTTTAAAAATTGCATCCGGGTGAAAAATAATTTAAATACTTAGATACTAAATAAATACTAAATACTAAATAAATACTTTAAATACTAAGATTATAATAAGAATTTTTATTATTTAATTTAATTTATTTAATTTTTATTATTATTAATACTTCTTATTAAGACTTTTTATCTTTGTTTATTTTTTATTAACTCCCGTTAGCGCTTTCGCAAAATTTTATGTTTCTTTAAATTAAATTATCAAAAAAAAAAAGTTTAATCTATTTTTTAAAATACATTCAAATACAGTTGTAAAAACAATGGTTTCATTATTTTCCAAAATATTGCAGTAGGGTTTTAATTTATATTTTTACTCCCTACTATTACATATATGGAAATTGATTCTGAAGAAACAAATATACCTGCGAAAGCGTTTTACAAAGTTAATAAAACAAACAAGATGTAGTAAGCGAACACGTATATTTTTTATTTTTTATTTCTTAATCATTATTAAGTATTCTTGCAAGGTTTTTAGAATAAGAACAGAAAAACACAAACTGTTAATATTTGAGACGGTGGAAATAGAATTTTCTTCGTGAACAGGATATCCCATTGACTGTTTTAGATTCATGTTATTTTTTCTTGAGATAAGTTATACTACAATGTAAGTTATAACTTTAATGTATAGAAAGATTATCTTGTTTCATAAATAAATAAAAATATTAATAAAAAAGATTTTTAAAAATATCCTGGTTATCGGAATCCACCGGGCTGATCTAGTGGTTAACGCGACATCGCAAGTCAACTGATTTGGAAGTCGAGAGTTCTAAGGTTCAAGTCCTAGTAAAGGTAGTTATTTTTATACGGATTTGAATACTAGATCGTGATACCGGTGTTCTTTGGAGATGTGTATGATTTACAATCATACACATCATCCTCATTCATCCTCTGAAGTAATACCTTACGATAGTTCCGGAGGCTAAACAGATAAAGAGAGAGCCTGGTTATCAGATCTTTTTAGCAAAAAATCTAGCTTCAAACAGCCAAACGTATCTCGACGAGACGGCCGAGCGGATTGCGGGCTCGCAACAGAATCTGAAGTTACTGAGCTGCTGAAAAATTTATTTTTTGTATAAAATTTATATGTGTGCATTAAGTTTTGTCGGGCAATTTAACTTTTAAGCCTCGCGACTAACCAGTCTGCCGACCGTATAAACAAAATTTATTCTATGAAAGTTCTAAAATTACATTAGTTTAGTTAGCGCCTAATTACATTAGTTTAAACTGGTTTAATTTTTTGGTCTAAATTTAAGCTTTGATTCAAGTAAAAAAAAAAGATAATTTTTACAGGCCACGAATAAATGTATTTTATCTAATATAAAAGAAATCTGAAGGTATCATACGATTAAAAAGCGAAAACAAGTTACTCGTATTTCCGATGTACAGCATACACACTTAATTTAAACATTTATCATTTTATTTAGATATATTTTTTCGTTTATTTAATTCAGTGATTAAAACAAACGCACGGCATACCGTATTTATTTCGCGCGGATGTGGCGGTACCAGCGGCAACATTCGACACTAAATAAATAAATTTAATTTCACAACGTACGGTCGGCAACTCATGTAGCCGCGAGGCTTAACGCACCAAGTACCGTATCAACCGGGCAATGGTGTTTTCAATATCCGCCCAGACCCTGTTACTTTTTTCACTTAAAATCTTATTCGTTTATTTAATTTTACGCTTTACCTGTGACAATATAACAGACGACTAAATCAGCATTTTTTTCTGGGGGGGGGGGGGGGGGGGCGATTTTGCTAAACCAATTTGGCAAATATTTTTTAATCGTAAACAAACGTGTTAAAAAAAATATGACTAATTAGATGAAATCTCAAGATACTAGGATGACCTTGCTCTTCAGCCTCGCCTCCTTGACCTTTAAAGTTAAAAATTTAATAGAATCAATGCCCCTTTCATAGAAGTAATCTGATTGGGTTTGGTAAAAGTCGGTTCAGCAGTTCCGGATTTATAAGGTGTGTAACACACACACAATACGAACATTAACATCCGGAAAATTTCCATCCGGTTTTTTTGGGTTTCTTATGTGTCAAAATGTCAAGATCCGATGAAAACCGCATATGCCTGAATCGGACAGATTACAATACTTTTCATTCTAGAGATTTAGCTCTGTTATAGTGCCGACTAGACGTGAAATAATACTATTGAATTGCATTCATTTAATACTAAATTTAGGAATTAAAAAAAAAAAAAAAACTTATAAAATATTCAAAATATTTATGTAAAAACCTTTTATATAATATATAGACAATCTCAAACACAAAAGATACGAAAATCTGGCTGGTCAACAAAATAAAGAATTTTTTTTTTGTTTCAACAAAACAAAGAAGATTTTTTTTGAAGATTTTTAAAATTCACATAAAGCAAATTCAATAGCACAATCTTGTAAAACGAAAGAAACTGCTCATAAACCACTTATTGAAATATTCAGGTTAAATAAATTTGGTTCTAAAAATAAGTATACAGTATAATAGGTCAGATATCAAAATGAAAAAACCATATATAAATTAATTTAAAATGATAAGAGTAAGAAAAACGTTTTAGAATAAGAGATTAGCGTGGAAAGAAGCTCTTTAAAATTGTCAAAGAAAGAATACAGAATCAATGCTTACATTAAATGCCCCATACGATTAGAGTGCCCATATACACATTCCAAACTTATTTCAATCTATATAAAATCACAATACGAAATACGTAAATTGTACTAAGTATTCTTATATCGTAACAGTGTTAATGGAAGTTAGCCCAATTTCCGCAAATAAAAACTTTTAAATCGGAAAGATTTAAATAAAAATGATCCCATCTACAAACATCGCTTAAATCATTTTAACTGATAATTCATGTTGAAAAAGTAAAAATTTTTTAGCGTTTAAAGATTAAAAATTATGAAATTTTTAAATAACTAATATTTAATAAAATATTTTGGAAATAAAGTAATGAGTTTTCAAAAAAAGTAATTTTTTTTTTTTATTATATTTATTTTTTTTTGTTTTTAAAAAACAAAATTATTATTATCATTTTAAAAAAAATCATTTTTAAATCATTTTAAAAAGTTCTTCCGATTGTACAGTCATTTTTTCCACACAAACTTAGTGGGAAATTTCTAAACGAAAGATTAGATTTTTTTTTTTTTTTTTTAACCTCTGGAACCACCATTAAGGTGGTTCTCATTCATCTCATCTTCAAAGGATGAGATGAATGAATTTTAGCGTGTGTAAAAAATGCCATGCCTGAATGGGATTCAAACCCGGGACCTCCGGATGAAAGACTGAGACGCTACCACTCGCGCCATGGAGGTCGTCATCGTCTCCGTAGACGATTTAATAATACTTACTGTTAACGCTTTGGCTAAACTACTAGCCGTATGGAGGATAATTGAAGTTAATAAACTAACAATAACAACACTCTGGTAAGAATGAAAAAAGCTGTATAATGAATTTAATTTACAATAACAGTAACATTTGTATTGTCTAAATAGTAATAATGAAATTTAACATGAATAAAATTACAATAAACCATTATATAATACTTGTAACATACAAGGAATAACACAAGTCACATTTATAATGTTAATTTAACATTCGCTAAAAAAAAGAAATATATTAAATAAGATGAAATGTCACCTTCTATTTGATGATTGCACTGTTTGAGATTAGTAGAGTAGAATTGTACAAATATTAGATTGTAAATATTATTAGAATGCGAAGGACTAAGAGAACTGGTGAACCCAGGAGTCTAAGTAAAATGTAATCGCTGCGTTGGCGAGTTTAGACTACGAGAATTATTGAAATTATTAGAATGCGAAGGGCTAACAGAACTGGTAAACCCATGAGTCGAAGTAGAAATGTCCTAATCGCTGCGTTGGCGAGTTTCGACTACGAGAATTATTGAAATTATTAAGAGTGCGAAGGACTAAGAAAACTGGTAAACCCAGGAGTCGGAAGTAGAATGTCCTAATCGCTGCGTTGGTGATTTTCGACTACGAGAATTATTGAAATAACGAAGTAAGAAAGTTCTTAACGCGGACGGTAACCGTCTAGTTGTAAACATCATTTGTAGAAATAAATTAATAAATGTACATTTTCAAAATTTAGTAACAAGAGTATCATTTTCAGTTATATATAAACGCTCACTAAGGTTAAAATAAGTCCTGCGAATATGGAGTATCATCTTTTTAACCTGCTATAATCCTTCATAATTGAAGCGAACCCTATGACCATCAAACTCATATTGAAATATTGCAACCAAATCGCAGAAAAAGTAAACAAAATCACAATGTAAAGAGTAAGAAAAATTTTGTATAAATAAAATCAACAATCGCAACAAGAATCTCAGCTGATTATAAATTAAAAAAAAACATATCCTTTTCGTTCATAATTCATTAAGATTTAGTAAACAAGATAGCTTCATGTCACTGCCTATTTAATAATTTTGTTCATTTTAAAATTATAAAAAATATGTGAATAAGAAGAGATTAAACTTAACACAAATGTGTTAACACTTACCTTTTTTATTATTTAGAATTGTATTATTACAGCATAATGATATATTTTTACCCATTTTGATATGCAAAGTATTTTTATCTGTAAAGTCAAAAAAAAAAAAAACTGTAAAAAAAAAGTAAAAAATAATAGTTGTATTTCAGAGACTTACCTCGTACTCGATAATGGTCTTCATACCCGTAGTTTTTTTGCATTTTTTTTTTCATAAAAGTACAAATTTCTTAAATAAAAATAGACGAAAAAATTTAAAATATGATAAACTTAAATTACAATAAAATTTCCAAAAAAAAAAAAAAATAATAAATACAGAAACGATAAACTTATTTAATTCTTCTTTAATTCTGACTTTTAGGGATTGAGGGCCAAATAAAAAAATTAACTGATCGTTACTTAATCGGCTACTGACTTAAAAAAAAAATTCTATTCGATAGAAAAGATAAATAAGGACTATTTAAAAAATATCCATTAGAGCTAATTTTAACAGCCGCAAATTACAGTCGCGCTAAAACAGTTAATAATTATATAATCTATTGAAATAAATGCGATAAACGGCACGAATGTTAACACCATCATATATATGGATAAAGTATTTTTAACGTGTTGTGAAAATCCTTATTATTAGCACTTGCGTGATTTAACTCTAGCGTAAAGTAAATAACGCGTAACATTTTTTTAAAAAAGAAGAGATTTAATATGAAATAAAACAACAGGGGGAATTCATACGAACAAATGAAAATGATTTTGTCCAATCATTACGTTTTTTTTTTGTTTTTTTTTTTTATTGTAGGATAAAACAGTAGCATATGGAATTTTTTATTCCCTCTGTAATGACTAAAAAACCGTTGGTAATATAACATAAATATATCGTACTTATTCTAAAAGAATTTTATTGTAATAAAAAAAAAAAAAACACAAATAATTTAGCTATTAAAAAAGTAAAGAGATCTGAATTGATTTTATGAAGAAGATCGAATCAAAATTAGTAATAAAATTCTATATATTTTATGTATGTTTTGCGTAGCAATCGACTGATATATTATTCATTAAGCGTTAATTCAAGCGTTAAACATGTCATCTTGCAATCGGATTCATTTGGACTTTCTATTTTCTAATTTTATAATGAGATTTGACCTACACCGCAAAATAAACGATCATCTCAGTTTTGACTTCATGTTTTGAAGTAAATTTTTTGTTTAGCGATTTGTTTTTTTCCAGAGAAAGTAATCATTTACTCTTGCCGAATTCGGTAAATGCAGCGCATGTGAAAGCGCTTCGAACCGTGTGGATCATGAAGTTCCTGATAGTGAACCAGCGACAACCCGAGACGTATTTAGAGGTACATTATCACAGTTAAAGACCGCTTTTTTGACCAGATATTGAAGTTTAACCTTCAATCCATCCCAGTAGTAAAGCGTAATCTCCCTGGTGAATTGGTCCTGTCTCTTTCCAGCCGGTCTATGAGCACAGCATCAAGAGAATTCCATAAAAATCCTCTGTTACTTTTCCGTAAAACGAACAGTTTTCGCTAACATTGGCGCACTTTGCCAGCTCCCACTCCTTACTTTGACTCTGACGTGTAATTTAAAAAATGTAGAAACTAAGCCGTATCCTGTTTAAATAAATTTAAACACCCTCCTTGAGAAGCATTCGATCGAATGCGTTTTTAATCAACTATTAAGAAACGCTGCACCCATCGCGCGGAGCTCTTTCTCATACCTAAAATATAGTGTAAAATTAATAGGATGATAGAAGTATAGTGGATACAGTATAACGAAATGTGTTTAATGTCAAAAACTTCATTTACCTCCACTCAGCCATTAGTTAATAATAGTTTGTGGATTTTTGTCAATCGTAGCAGTTTTCGGGCGTCCGAGCTTGTACGACCAAGTTTAAATTCATCAGTTCACCTTTTTATGGTAGAAAATGAAGGAGAAGAATCCTTTAACGTTAAATCTAATTCTTTTTAATGTCCGTCGTGGTTAAATCATTTAACAAAGTAATTTATAACAAATGAAATAAAAGTGTTTCATCATTTTTTCAGAAAATCTAAAACTTGTCTCCTTTACTAAATCGCTACAAACCGAACGGATTAATGTACAAGTTCACAGCACACTTGTAAAGGATCATATTTGACAAATATCATAATCATCTGTTGGCGCCTTCTCTTTCTCTGGACGAGAACTTTCCGGACAACCCTAATACGATTGCATTCGACGTTGTTTAACTTAAGTGATCTGTGAGAACTAGTCTACTAAACGTTTCTTCACGGTTGATATTTTACTTTATAATTTTTTTTTCCGTTTTTTTTTTAACTTACTGGATGTTTCTAAACGAGATGTTTCAGCACTCTCATAAACGATGCATTTACTACCTTTACTAGGATTTGAACCTTAGAGCTCTCGACATCGAAATCACCTGGTTTGCAATGTCGCGTTAACTACTAGACCGGCGGGTGGGCTGCTCTGATAGACTCAATATATCAATACTGTCACGAATCACTTTTTAGCTCAATTTCTCTGTTATACATGGTATTCCTATTCATGATGAGAACGGTTATAAAATTTCTTGTAATTAATTGTATTTGGATGACAGATCTTTACATAAAAGATAAACCATTGAATTACAATACAGTTGGATTTTCAACACACGCGGTATACTGTCAGTTAATTAAGTAATACGTGTGTTCCCATTTCAGAATCAATATTTCTGAAACAGGTTGTCAGTATTTTTTACTGCGTTTAAAGTTTTTCATATTTTTTATTTCAGCGATTTGAATACGAAAAAAACCTCGGTTGGATCGAGCGTCAACACCGCTTTGCAGTATTACTGTTATATATTAAAAGAAGCACGGGAAACATTAAAAAAGGATCTTCAGGCAATAGTAACGAGTTTAGGACTAGAATTTTTCGATTCAGAAATATTTATGTTGCAATTAATGACAGAAAATCATATTAATGATTATATACGGTACGGCCCCTTATATTACTTCATCGGTAAAATATCCAAATGAAATTTCATTAAAATAGGCTACATTTAATTTTATCCGTTAAAAATGTTACTAGGCCTTTTATTTAAAGGAAGTAACATTTATAACAGATATAAATATTTGTTTGTAAATTTATTTTAAATAATCAAAACAAAATTACACTGAATTATAAATTATATGTATTACATTGATATCGACTTTCCGTGTTAAAAGAACATAAAATTTTGCATGTTGTTACGAAATTTCTTTAATATTTTTACTTAAATAAAGTTAGTAAATAATACTTTTAACAAGCTTACATTTTATTCGATGTAAATTCGCTTAGAAAAAACAATAATATAAAAAATTTAATAAAAATTAGGCCTACGTATACGTAAAACTGCTCGGATGATAATAGAGAATTTGTAAAACAAACAGATCGCTTAAGGATTACATGTAATTTCATTTAAAAATTTTAATGTTTATTTTACTAACGAATAACAAAGATTCCGACCGCATTTTAGTATTCCTAATTTAAATTAATTTCATATTTTTCCCGGTCTGAAATTAGGTTTCGTAACATCGATCGGTTAGAATTTCATTCATGTGGGTGGTTAAAGCATGCGCATAAATTTAACGGCCATGTTATGACGTCAACTTTCATTGATACCTGGTACAAACCCACCCTACAAACTGACGAACGAATGACCTATTTAAGGATCATTTTTTTCTTTATCCTAAACAAGATTCACTACACTTACAAATTTAAACAGTTTGAATCCAAATAAGTATATAGCTCGCTTTTAAATCGATCAATTTTAACATAAGATTATAAAAAGAGTTAAGTAAATAAATTTAACATAATTTGAGATAAATATAAAAGTTTAAAGTTTGTAAAAACTAACACTTTCCTTTAAGTAAGTAAATTATTTTATAATAATTCTTCTTCTTCTTTTGTCATCAATCCTAAGATTAGTTGGCAACAGTTCTCCATGTGAGTCTCTCGTTAGCTTTCCTTTTTAATTTTTCATATGAATTACATCCAATGTCCTCCTTAATC
>JAAAKQ030047215.1:0-11909 GCA_010016005.3 Zanna intricata | reverse complement strand
TATAGATTATTGAATTATCTTTTCAATCTATGATTGTATATCGAACATATGTTTAGCCCCCCAATAGATAGAGGGATAATTTTAATCAAACTACATTAATTTGGAAGTGTTTATGATATCCTTCTAAGATTTACGAGATCATATAAATTTTTGTTCTAAAATAAATCATTAGAATTTCTGTACTGCAGAAAACAATAAAAAAAAACCTGACAACACAGTTGTAGGACTTTCACGTCACATGGATATACTGGGTTCCGGGAAAGCTTACAACTGTGGGTTGTTTCTGCTACATAGCTTACACATACAACTTAATTTAAAATATTTTTCACTTAATTTAATTGAATGATTCTAACTAATGAGGGCGTGCATATCTATTTAATTTGCGCGGGCGTGACGGTACTAGCGACACTAACTAAACTAATATAATTTCTCAACTTACATATCACTAAATTTCGCATGTACGGTCGGCAGACTGATCTAGCCACGAGGCTTAACGCACCACGTACCGAATCGACCGGGCGATCGAGTTCCAGACGCGAAGAGACCGAGTTACTTTTTAATACTTTACAGCATTACTTTTGGTGGGGGTGCGATTTTCAAAAAAAAATTTTTCAGGTATTGTTATTTTTTACTATTTAACAAATATGCCTAAGAAAAATATGACCTTGATTTGGGGAAATGTCGAGATACTGAGGGTGACCTTGTTCTACATCCTCATACCCTCAATGTTTAAGCTGAAAATTTAATGGCATCAATGCCTTATGTATTGAAGTAATCTATACGTTCAGTATTTCTAGTGATATAGTAGAAATATTTAATTATCAAATAATTAGATAATTCAGTATTTATAGAGATATAAGATGATCTAGAGGCCGACACCGAACATACACACGTACATTAACATCCGGAAAATTTCCATCCGCTTTTTTGGGGTTTCTTAGGTGTCAAAACGTCAAGATCCGGTGAAAACCGCATATGCTCAAATTGAACCGATTACAATATTTTCCCTTTCGGAGATATGCTATGTTTTAGCGCTATCTAGACAAGAAAGTAAAAATATACAGGTCAAATACGTACATAACCACCTCATTTTTTTGAAGTCTATTAAAAATACAGGATAATACACACACATACATGACCCGGAAATTTTGAATAATTTTTTTTTCACTACGAGGGAGAAACGTAGACATTTGGAAAAACCAGATTCCCTAAATTTTGGCAGTGGTTATACTATCCCCTTTAAATAATTGCTGATGCAATCCAAATCAATGAAACTATAGCGGAGAAAGTAATAATTACATTTTATACTGTTTGTATAAAAAGATAATGATTAGGTTTTTTTTTCTAATAAAAAAAGGAAATAATTTTATGTATGTTATTTTAAATCTCGAGGTTTTTAATTGAAAACAAGCGTTTTTGCCTCTGAATTATTTATTAGAAGTAAATTCTTTAATAAAGAAACAGAAAAAGAAAAAAAAAACAAATAAACAAATCATATACCAAATTATAAAACCAGTTTTTAATTGTTTTAAAAATCAAAGAGTTAGAAAATTATAATCAAAAAATAATTGGAACAAGACTATCTTATTAAGTAATTAGATGATAATAATTAACTAATAAAAAGAGAAAAATACTTATCCTAAGTGTTTTAATTTTAATTGATGAACAAATTTCCACTAAAACCTTGAACGTGCTAATAAACCAAAGATATTCAGTCTTATTAATATTATTACAATTTTGGATTTTTTTTGTGTTAATTAAGTAAACTTAAAGACTAATGATAAAAGTGATTTATAAAAAAAAGATCTTTAAAAAAATAATATTTAGTTTTTTAAAAATTCCATTTTTAAATGCATGTAACACATTAAAAATAACCAATTATTAAAAATTTACTTCTCTCCTCCATAATTTGGCGGTAATGTTTTCAGATAACAAACTTTAAATAGTATTAAATTTTTTTAACTATAACGTAGGTGCATGCGCAATGATAATTAATATTATTATAAAATGAAATATTAAATATTGTGATGATATAAGTTGGGATAGGCATGCATTAAGATATTAAGATAATTAATAAATAAATGTACAATATTAAAAAAAAAAAACTACACAGTTCCAAAAAGCCCTCGTATCTCAAAATTTTTCCCCATCACTTGATCGGTTTAAAAGCCTATAATAAAATTTAGAGTTTTCTGAAAGGAGTCACCAACAGAAAACATAGGTCATAGATAAGTAAAGAAACTTCCTCGCATGTCGAAAAGAGGCTTGCAGGCTCTCGAAGACGATAAAATTTTAATTTTGAGGTTCCCCCGACCCACTAGTTTTTGAATGTTTTGTATGGAGTTTTTCACACTCTTCCGGATCAAATCTATAATGGAATATCAATTTCGATCTCGGGGGTGTTTCAGGAGAGCGGTAAGATGGCCGAAAATATTAAAAAACAGGTTTTTTGGAATTTTGTGCCCAACGGGAGGCGGGGGCCGAATTTCCTTTATCGACACTTTAGCAGTTTACGGGCTGTACAAAAAGTTTCTCCACGACGTTTCGTTCAGACGTCTCGTTGTAGTCGCGCAAAAATTTTTGGGGGCGTAAACCCCCACCTCCGAGGAGGAAACTTCAAGATTTCGGATTTTTTCGGTCTTTTTTAGCGCACTCTCTATAAAAAGATTTCACGACTTTTCGCTCCGACGCTTCCTTGTGCTTGGGGAGGGAGGCCAGCTTAAAATATTTAAATGGTTTCAGGGCCCCCCTTGTTAATCTGAGGGGGGATCTGACAACAGGCCCCTCAGTTTATTTTGATCCCCGAAAAAAAAGGTCTCTTGTGTTTTTTCGCACAGACGCTTATTTCAAAAGTTAAACCCCCCCCGGCGAGGGCCATATCCCGAATTTTTTAAACGTTTTCCGAGGGTTTCACAGGACAGTAAACAAAAGTAATTCTAATCAATTTTGCGCTGTAGGGTCTCCTTATACCTTATATTATCAGTACGCCTCAAAAAAATACACTATTTTCTATAAAAGCCCCCGTATCTCAATATTTTTCCCGATCACTTGATCGGGTTAAAGGCCTATAATAAACTTTAGAGTTTTCTGAAGGGGAGGACCAAAAAAACATAGGTCACAGATAAGTAAAGAAAGTTGCTCGCATGTCGAAAAAAGACTTGCACGCTCTCGAAGACGATGAAATTTTAATTTTGGGGTTCTCCCCGACCCCATACAATTTTCGAACGTTTGTATGGAGTTTCTTACACTGTTCCGGATCAAATCTATAAAGGAATATCCATTTCGACCTCAGGAGAGTTTCAGGGGAGCGGTAAGACGGCAGAAAAAGTAAAAAACAAAACAGGTTTTTATGGAATTTTGGGCCCAATGGGGGGGGGGCGGAGGCCGATTTTTTTTTTCTCGAATCGTAAGCCGTTCTACGGGCTCTACAAAAAGTTTTCCCGCGACGTTTCGCTCAGACGTCTCCTTGTAGTCGCCCTAAATTTTTTGGAGGCGTAATCCCCTCCCCCCCGGGAGGAACTTTCAAGATTTCGGATTTTTCTAGTTGGTTTAGCGCACCCCCTACAAAAAAGCTCTGTTGACATTTTTCGCTCCGAGGCCTCCTTAGGGGTTAGAATTAATGTCAATCAATCAGTCAGCGAGTCATCAGTACGATACCGTGACGTGACGGCAAACCAGAGATTTTCCCCTTTCAAAATCCACTCCCAGGCCCGCCAAAAGAAGTATTAACTTCAAAAAGACGTTTTTGTTATAGTTTTGTCCCGAGCGATGATAACGCAAAAGTATTTTTCGCCCCTCCTAAAAAAACATATCCTGATCAGTACATAAATAAAATAATAATTAATTATGCATCACGTTAGGAATGGATTAATAGATATGCTATTCTATGGTTAAACCAAAGTAACTGATCTGGACTTGTCTGGATAGTTCAAGGGGAACCGTGGTAAAATTGTGATCGCAAAAAATAGATACGATTAAATGAAAATTAATTATTTAAAATATAACAGACGAAATAATATTAATTCATGAAGATAGATATAAAAAAAAAAAGAAACTAAAAAACAATTCACAAATCAGAGGGCTTTGTGTAAGCATTTACATCCAAGTTGAGTAGGATGCAGAAAATTCAGGGATTTTTTAAAATATTATTAAAAATTCATTGAAAGAGCAATAATAATGGTTTAGTAACAGAACTCTTCTTTTTATTATGAAAGAGTCCGGTTGAAATTGGTAGCGTATGAAATGCTGTCACGCCTGACCGGGATTCGAACCCGGAATCTCCAAATGAAATGCAGAGACGCTACCTACTCAGCCACGGGGTGGGCAGAAATAATATTATTTCAATAAAACAAGATCTTTTAATTTTAAAAAACTGACAACACAGTTGTAGAGCTCCCATCACGCGGCTAAAATCTCGTTCCGGGAAAGACCTACATCTTGTTGTCTGATGATAGGCTTAACACAGAATTTAATTTAAAATTTTTATCATTTTATTTAAATATAATATTTTATCGTTTATTTAATTCAATGATTATAACTAAAGCGCGTGCATACCATATTAAATTCGCGCGGATGTGCAGGTACTAGCGGCGACAGTCGGCATTAACTGAACTAATGTAATTTCATAACTATATTTTTATGTTTTACCTCTGGGACTACTGTTAGGTATTGCTTCAGAGGATGAAGTGAATGAGTTGTAGCGTGTGAAATACTATGCCTGACCGCAATTCCGGAACCCGGGACCTCCGGATAAAAGGCCGAGACGCTATCACTCGCGTCTTAGAGACAGTTTTTATTTGTGATTCTTATATGCGATAAATACCACAGACGATCGATATTAAAGAGCACTAACAAATTAACCTATTAATAACCTCGCTGTATTTTTCTCTATAATTTCTTGATTGTTTTATGTCTGTATGCCATGAGGGGTGCGACCATTACACGTACGCCAAGCTCTGATGAGATTTAGATATAGAGAATTATCATTTATGTACTTGCTTGTGTTTTTTCGTGTAAATAACTAAACTTGTGAACAATACTGTTAGCGTAGTCACGCTAACTAACAAAAACTCAGATCTAGGGTGTTAGGGAGGTGTTAGTTATAACAGCTCCCTAACTTTTTGTTAGTCAACAACACCAAAAGGCCAGGTGTGTGCTGGCAGTGTAACTCCGGAGCCGTATGCCTAGGTGGGTTTGGGTTAGGATCTAGGTTAGAGAAAAAAACTAACACTAAGAGAGTTGTAGGCGTAAGTAGTTTCAAAAAGGAGGGATCCAGGAGGAACAAAATAAAATAATTAAAAAAAAATAAATAAATAAATAAAACAAGGCGCCAAAAAACGATGTAGACGCCAGGGCCAATCGTGGCGACGTCTAGGGTCAGGGAGGCAGCCCGCATGCTGAGGATGCCTTGGTTCGAGGCACACGCAAGAGTGTCCTGGATCGGGGTACGTCCGATGACGAATGTGAGCTCCTTAAGATTTGAGAGGGTCACGCACGGGTGAGGGACGGGTACATATGCGAAAAGCGTGAGTGACCCCTACATGTAGGCTATTGTTAGGGACGGGAACGATAGCTCTCTAGGGGAAGAATACCTTGGCTCCCCACAAGGGAAGGGTTCGGGGTGCCCTAATGATCCTAGAAGGACCACAATGGGGGCCCTCTTGCAGGACCCGAATAGGGGGGGTGGACAAGCTGTTGCCACGGCACCCAGGAGCGGCTGAAGACATGCCTAAGGGTGGATCCGGCTGTTCCGTCAGTGTTTAAGGATGATAAAAAAAAATTAAATAAAAAAAAATAAACGTTTTTAATAGTTTTATTAAACATTTTAATACTGAAGAAGAAGTAAAACGAACGAAAAAGAAATGAAATTACTTATTCTAAAAATTTTTTCAATTCTTTTAACTAAACTTTTCCAGCCCTATCTTTGTATAAACTTTTATTATTATTTTGATGAGAGGAATACACCTGTGAAGTATATCGGGTTCCTCGTGGGACATCCTGTGTGTGTGTGTACACCTACACACGCACACACAGGATGGGGGTATATGTGTGAGTGTGTGTGTGGTGTTTGCGCGCGCGCGCGTGTGTGTGTGTGTGTAAATACCCAAAAATTACAATAGGGCTCTTTTTATTAGAAGAGATGAAAATTTTGGCTAGCCGTAACTCTAAAACAAAGCGTTTCCGACCTATGTTTTTTTGACCTGAACTTTTTTGATGATTTTTCACTAGTAGAATATGTCCTGAGATAATTTTTTTTTTATTAACGTTTCATCAACTTTTCTTCAAAATCGGAGTCGTACCTAGCAAGCAGCTTATAAATTAAAAAAAACTATCTACGTTAATTGTTATCTAACAAAAAAAAACTTAAAAAAACAACATGGAACTCGAACCCGAGTTTTCTCAATTATGACATCGGAAAGCTCGCCACTGATGTGACCTTAGCTGTACAAATAAGCTACTCAAAGCACTCGAAAATCTTTAGATGGAATTTACTACAAATACAGTCAAGTCAGATGCTGCCATTCTGGATTTAAAGTATGTTAATACTTTAAACCCTCTTAGCACACTGCAAAAAGCATAAATTAACTCTGTTGTAAGCTGACCGCCTGCTCTTGTTAGTTTCATTTATCATATAATGAAAATACCATTCCCATTAAATAAAAATAGTTTGTTTTACATATAGCTTGCATGACTTTCTGAACAGTCAACATTATCTAATGCAGTAATGTTAAGTTACTTACCAACATATGTTTTCAGGAATGCATGGATTAATACAGCCTGACTTTTCTCTTTTTCAAGTTTTAGGAGTTATTCTTCTCCAGCAATTACCTAGATCTGATAATATGTGGAAAATATTTTATAAATCAATCTCATAATTATTACTTCATCAAGGAGACTGGTACATTGTAATTTATTTACGTCGTTGTACATCAAACAACTTTCAAGTGTCACATAAATATTTTTAATTAACATTTTCTTGAATTTAAACAGCTTATCAAATAAATAATAAGTCAATTTACCTACTTTTTATTTATCTAAACTAAACGTTTTACTAAATAAACAAAAAATTTAATCTAAAATGTTTTATCTATTTTCATTTATCAAAGTTGTAGAGTGTCATGATAAGTAGGAATATTAAATAAATATATATATCAGTTAAATAAAAATACAATTTAAAAAAAAAAAAAATATGTATACGATGATTCCAGATGAATGTAACAAACTTCGTCAATATGTGTCGGCTGACGAAACATTTCGCCTTAATTTCTGCACCTTCAGCTAAATTAAGCCAGACTGCAATTATAGGGACCCAAATCAAGGAGTTAATTTAGTGGTTTTATATGAAATTTGACCTAAAAAATTGGATCAGAACTGTATTATTAGTAGTTGTCAAGAAATCTGAGATAGAAGACGAAAGATTTAAGTTGAAAATACACTATTTTATGTTTGGCATAAAATAACTAAATGAGTAATAAATATATAAAATTTGTTATCAAAATGTGTAGAGAATTTAATTCTAAGTTAAACAGTACGAGTAATTTAGAGAAACTAAGTACTAGTTTAAGAATTTTAAACTTTATTAAAAATAAAAACGTATCAAAATGTGGTATACTTTAACTAACTATTAAACGAAAGAAAAATTTCCATTATTAAAAACAAAAAAATTAAATATAAAAAAAAATCTAATAAACAATAGAAATTTAAAAAAAGCTGACAAACAGTTGTTAGAAGTTTGACATGTTTTTGATGCACAATACCACAATAGGTACCGTGCAAGGCGGCCAGTACTGAGCAATAGAGTTCTAGACTCGACCAGACCGATTTATTCTTTAAGTTCATATTTATTTCATACCACACTCACATGTGACGTCACAATGTAGCAGGCGACTACAACAGCATTTTTTGGGGTGGGGGTGCGATTTAACAAATTCTTTTTTTGTGAATATTTGTATTTTTTAGTTTAACAAATGTACTTAAGAAAAATATGATGTTAACTAGGCAAAATCTCAAGATACTGAAGGTGGCGTTGCTCTTTTATTGCTCACCCCTTTTTGGTATCCTTTTAAGTTGAAAATTTAATAATATTAATGTGCCATATATAGAAGTAAATTGACCAAGTTTGGTAAAAATCGGTCCACACACACACAAACGTACATATGGATATTAACATCATGTGTGAAAAGGTCAAGATTCGGTGAAAAACGCATATGCCCAAATTGGACTGATTACAATACTTTCCCCTCCAATGCAATAGCGCTATCAAGACGGGAAAAATAAACCAAACATAGCATATACTTTTCAGAATTTTTTAATGCATAATTTTTTCTATATCGATGAATAAAATATTTAGAGCTTCACACCCCAACATGAAAAATTGTTGATCGGATTAACATATTTTTATTTATACAGAGTATACTTAAAGCTATACAGTTGGAAAACTGTATAGCTTTAAAAACTGTATAGATTCAGTTGGAAAACTATACAGTTGGTCCCGGGTTCGAATCCCGGTCAGGCATGGCATTTTTCATACACGCTACAATTCATTCATCTCATCCCTCTGAAGATATACTTAATTGTGGTTCCGGAGGTTAAAAAAAAAAGTTGGAAAACTACAGCCGGAAAAATAAAAAAATCTTTCACATCGATTTGAACAAACAGTCCCATGATCACGATCATCATGGGAAAAAACTGCGTTGCCTCAAATTCATTCAAAATTAAATAAAATTCACTGTTAAATACCCGTGTGTCTAGATAAGTTAGTATATTTAATGCAACAACTACATTGTTTTTGTTTGTTAATAATTTTCAATTTTTTTCTGGAATTCTATTTTATTAAAGCTACAAAATACTTAAAATTTTATTTAATATTAACTTAAATAATTTTATAACTAATATTTATAAATTGCATAGAAATTTAAAAAAATCGGCAAAAAATACCAAAATTTTCCCGGCTTTGCGTTTGACAGATTTTAGTATACACCATAGAATTTGTAGATAATAATGACTAAACTATGTTAATACTAGCCGGATCGTGGACCCTCAGGACAAAGGTCTTCCCAGGCAAACCCAGGAGCCAACTCAGGGGCCTCTTGGGACCAAGAGCCTACCCCGGGGCCACAGAGCTTGCTTCGCTCGCCATTCCCGTGTTGCAGAGGAACGGCGACTTGGACACCCGCAGAGCTCGCTGCGGTCGCATTTCAATTTACGCAGAGGGCTCCGCACCCTGGATCCCCGCACTGTTCGTTATCTCATAATTGTGAAAATAATAATGATAAATAATAATTAAAAGTATTCAAGCTTTGTAGAGACCTGAAGAAGAAACTAAACTACGGTAACTACAGTACACACGCCTTTGATGACGAAAATTTCATTAACTTATTTTTTTTTTTTTTTGCCACGGAAGCAGAAATATAATAACGAAGTAAAAGGATTAATTTTTTTTTCTTTATTGAATATCATTAATTTACAACTTCACTCTCCTTGGTAGTGACAAAAGCTACCAAGGAGGTACCTTTTTGGTACCTCCTTGGTAGTATCAATCTTAATCTCGATTGAAGATTAAGATTTAATATCTTAATCTTCAATCGAGCTACGGGCTCGGTCGATGACTTAAAATCTTCCCTCAGATAATACAAATGTATTCTGCAAATTTGAAAGTAATCGATCGGTTGATTCTTCGAGATTTTCTGAGATGAAATTTATCCATAAACGTTCTCAGTTATGCCAATAAACATGGGTAAATATTTGGTTGCTATTGATCGAATATTTTTTTGTTTATCCCGAACAAAAACCTTCTTCGTCTTTATATAATAGATTAGATGTATAGATATAATTTTCTTCAATAATAATTTGAAAAATATCTAGTTAAAAAAAAAAAATACGTATTGTAAAATGCTACTAATCCATGCAGAAAAATTATCTTACTATTCCCAGTGAAAAAGGAAGATACCAATGAACCAACCTTGGAAGAATATGCAATTATATATAATTGCACAAATCATTAATTATATATAATAAGGTGATTTATAGACCAACATCGAATATACGAATATTAACATTCAATTTCAATGTCCATTCAATTTTTTTTTGTTTTTTTTTTTTGGTACCTCAGGTGTTAAAACGTCAAGATAGGATGAAAATCGCATATGCCTAATTTGGATCGATTACAATACTTTCCCTTCCAGTGCTATCTAAACGGGTAAGCAAAAGAAATAATGTGAAATAAATAAAATAACGAATATTTATTATTTTTAAGTGACGTGGTTTCACTCCTTATAAGATTTATTTTTTTATATTTTAGTAATTTTTAATTCATATTACTCAATTGTAAAAATTTACCATTAATAAAATTATCTTTTGAGTTCACATCTGTTACTACTACTACTACTGGTGCAGTTACGTAATTATATTATAGAGCTATTTAATTTTTGAACATACAAGATAATATTTAACCGGATATGATAACAATGATAAAGTATTAGTTTAAAGAAATACCGAAAGGTTATCGCTTTTTTTATCTTATTTTTAGAAAGAGATTATACATTATTATTATTATTGCTACATAGGAATTGATAAACAAACAATATTTCCAACTGTAAAGTAAAAAAATTCTGATTATGGAAAAGAAGATAAATACGAGAGTTCATAAGGCCATGTAAAATATCTATATGTATACAATTATAAAAAAGGGAAGAAGATTTTTGTTTATTCGGGATAAAAAAAACTACTAGATCAATCGTAATCAAATTTTTCACAATACTTCTTGACAAACTGAGAAGGTTTTTTGTTATTTCATCTCGAAAATGTAGCAGCAGAGACTCGCTGGTTGAAGCACAAACATTAATTAATTGAATTAGTAAATTATGAACTTTGAGTATCATTGTGTGAGCTTGGTTGTACGATTCGAATCAATGGAATAAATAATATTACAAAAATAATACTATATAGAATAATTATATAAAAAATTAAAAACTATATATAAAATAATAATTAAATTTACGTTAAATAAAATAATATTAATTAAAAAAAAAAAATTAATTCTTTTTAACAATAATAGGTTTTCCGGGGAGACTGCGTGCAAGTTAGTGATGAATTTTGTGCCTACCTAGTGGGGGGAGGCTAGACCGATCATCACAATCAACTCGTACAAACGGGGTGCCCTGGCGGGCTGTTTGATAAGATGCAGAATAGTGCTCTTATAATATATCTACAAAAAATAGTCAGATTTTCAAAACTGAAACGGGTATTTGTTAGAAGATTGTTAGAAAACGAGTTTTGCATGCATCAGGTCACTCTCGATCTAACAGATCACGTTTATTCTGAAACGTTCTGAGGCGGCTACTTCAGCATACCTCCCCACACCACATCATCAATATATCTGCACTCCAGCCGACTCATGGTCGTACGCAAACCGTGAAGCAGGAGTCCGGTTTATATTTGTTTCATACTCGTACATTATTTTATAAACATATCTTTATAAAAATTAAATTAATTGGAATATAATAATATACAATAATTACTGTATTTACCTTGTAATTATACTTCTGGTGGTGAGAAGGTAACTTTATAATCACCATAAATTTTCTTTTACAAACATATTTATATATAATTTTCCGCAAGTAAACTGGTCTGACGATTATCCTTTAATAACAAAAATATTTTTTCTATTTATCGTATATGGGGATCTATGTGAACGGTGTATATATTTACAACTCATTATTCATTAATTATTTATTTAAATTTTTAAATAAAAAAACATACATATATAAAACTGTAGCTGATTTGAAAATAATATAATATTATGATAAAAAAAGAAAGCTGGCAAAGACTCGCATATCTTTTCTGGCTAAGCCTTTGAAAGTATTTATTTAAAATAAGTTTTTTTGTACAAATATCCATAATATGTTCCC
>JAAAKQ030047182.1:0-16430 GCA_010016005.3 Zanna intricata | reverse complement strand
TACTCAAAAGATTGAGTGATGTTGCTGTGGCCGTTTAGGTCCTTCTGACCTACGCCCTCAACAACTACTGAAAGAGTTGCTGCCCTCTTTCAGGAATCATTCCTTAGTCTGACTCTCAACAAGTATCTCTCCGACATGATTGCACCTTCGGTCCAGCTACTCTGTATCACTGAGTATGCAGTGACAATTATCCAGATATGACAATCAAAAAAGGATGGGTCAAAACCAAATAAGTAGAAGTTTATGGCAGTTTAGCAGCTATTACGTTATATACAGGTATATATTATATTACATGTATTTAAAGTCAAATCACTTTATAAAACATTTAATGTGAATATGCACACTTTAGATTTCATAACATTATATCCAAGCGTTTAAGTATAATGGTACTTCTTGCACAAAACAAAAGAATAGCTTTTCCTCATAAAGACTAAAAGTAGCAGGACAACATACAGAAGTCAAACTGCATTTTCAACTATACTAATTAAACTGGTGAGTTTTATACCAACTGCCTTATCTTAAATGCATTAAACAAAATGAACTTTCCTTATTCATAACCTAGATTTCATTTTGAAAAAAGTGATTAAACCTTTGAAAAGGAAAAATATTAAAATTAATGTAAGCTACAATAAACCTACACAATTAACATAGATCAGAAACTTTTTTTGAATCTATTATAGAGCTTTATTACCACTATTGCTGGTAGAGAATCTGATGATCAGGAAAGTCACCCCACCCTAAGTTAATAGATATAAATAAATATAGTTAATAAATATTAATAATTTAACCTATGTAGTATTCATATTTAATAAAGTACTTTTGTCAAAATAAGTGAATAGATAATATTTCAACACGTTTCATAATCAAATTTTTAAATTTGTCATCATTTGAATATTTTAATGTCTTAGCTTTTATGAACTGCATCCCAAAATTGGCCTGTTCCAGTTAATATTTGTTTTAGTGTAACTCTTTTTAGGTGACTTCCAAACATTTTTTCTATTGATGTTTATTTTTTGTCTGCAGTTAAATGACATCTACTCCATCCAATATAACATTTAGTAAAGAAACTGTGGTTTAATGTTCACAGCCATAGTGTTTTATATACATATTTAAGAATAGTTTCATAAACAGCAACAGCATATAGTGTATCTTTTTATAGTTTTAAATCAACACAGTTATCTAGTTGTTGAAAGCGTTAACTTTATATGAAAGTTGGTAAATGTTTGCTAGCACTTTTGTACAGCTTTTAAATTTGGTTTTGTATTGCAACACATTGCTTTTAAATTAAGTTATGTGACAACTAACACATTAAAATATCTAAATTTTATCTAGTTATGAACATTAAAAATCAAAATTAATATTAGTTTAATTTAACTTCAATAATGAAATTAAGCATACACAAGGTTTGATAAAAAAAATAAGCAGAATTTTAATTTTTCTCAAAAAATCATTATTTATTTATTAATATTGATTTTGTCAGTTTCAAGATACTCCTCTATAAATACAATACATTTGTGCCAGTGTTTTGTCCAGTCTTCGAAGTACTTCTGGAAAGAAATATTTTTGATATGGTGTTTAGCTGCTTCAGCAGTTTTGTCTTTGTCTCTTCAGTGTTAGTAAAAATCGTCTTCTGGTTCTTTTCAGCTTGGGAAATAGGAAGTACAAGGGGCCATGTCCGTAAGGGGCTGAGGCATCATAATCATTTTGTTTTAGGCCAAATATTCATGAACAAGCAGTGAAGAATGAGCAGGTGCATTATTATGATGTAACCATTATTATGAATTACCATCAATTGTTTTGTCACAAATCCTAGTATTTTCTTCGGATTGGTTTATGCAAACGGTATAAAACTTCCAAGTAGTACTCATTACTGACTGTACTACCTCAGGGACAAGTGTGCCAACAACACAAAAAAAAAATCATGACAGTTGGATTTATATAGCATGGAAAATTTTAAAATTCCGCATATTTTTTTAATCAAACCTTGTGTATATATATATATATACCAAATATTAGAACTGGTCCACTTCAATATTTCTGGGTTGCTGTGTATTTTAGTCTGTGACTAAACACAATAAAGCAGACACACTGACAGACAGAAAAAATAGTGGTATATACTGAAGTAAGTAAAATATATACTGCTAAGCTGACTGGATGATACAGCTAAGCTGAGAAATACAGAATCAACTCTTTGCTAACTACCATTTGTAAACAACAGAATAAATTCACAAAAATATTAAGGGTATTGATGGGCTTTTCACTGGCCACGCTACCACTCGGCCATGGAGGTCGGCTAGTAAAATATACCTATCACTATAAAATGTCACTTGTTTTTTTAATGCTTTTTAATATTTAATCATAATGATATATTAAAATAGAGATAAAAGATTGAATTAAGAGTTTTACATCATGAAGAAAGTTGAAATGAATCTTCTGTAGGTATTACTTATATCCTACATTTAATAATTTAATACAGAGAAAGGCAGTTAAATGAGTTTCTGTAACCAGTTTATACATAGTAACTTAAAGAATAATTTATTAATAAGCATCATTGCAATAGAATTATTTTAAAAAACTAATTAAAGAAAAATACTTACTGTTTTTTAAAATACACAAACATTTTCACAGTGTGTTGCTTCATCAGTGAACAATATCACTTCATAAAATTCCCAAATGTTAAAATGTGAAGTACTCTCAGTCAATTTTATAATATTATATTATTTACCTGATAAAGCAGTGCACATTGCAAAAACATTAGTGAAGTTTAAAGACAAAAAAAAATATGTGTTTTTTTCTTTAGTTAATTTATAGTTTATACAATAGTTAATAGTACCTTACATGAATTCAAAACTTCAGAGAGGAGACGTTTAGTTCAAAAGAAAATATTTCATATTTATAAGCAAGATCCATGACACCATTCTGCAACTTCTACATGACAATAATACACTGAAGAAAGTTTAAAATTTCATACTTAGACAAGTTTTTCATATATAGGAGATTACTGGTATGGTATGCCTTATTTTAACTTCTAATCTGTTCTCCAGGCAGACAAGGCATTTGACTGTTTATTTTAGAAGCATAAATATAGTTGTTTAAACAACAGATTTTCCAGTAAAGACAATGAACAAAAGTAGAGTTGTTGAAAAGTAAATTATAATGAGAAGATTTACAATGCTTTTTACCTGAACTTCCTTGGAGTAATAACTTATTTTAAGAAAGGCACCGCTTCAGTCTAAATTAGCCATTGCAGAAGTAGTTAGTGAGCTGTTGATTACCTAGACTTATATTGATTGTCTCTTCTTCAGAAGTTTTTTTTATTTTAGACACAGACTCTGAGCTTTGGATAACATTTTATAAGTTTTTAAAATTACTGATATGATTATATCTTCATAATAAAATCCATGTTTTTCTTTAATGTATGGTTTAAAACTCACATACTTAGACTTCTTAATAATTTCATCAACATATCTAGCAAGTTTTTTCATAACTAAAACACAAAATGAAATCTGCTTAAGATCTCCCAAGGATATTTACAGTACAGCAAACAAGAAAAACCTGGATATTCTACATGTATGAAAAAGATCCTCACATCCTAATACTGTGAGAAAATACTATTATCAAACCTGAACTGTTAGACATTAGTACTGTAGACAAAACAAATTTGGAGATTCATATTTTACAATACTTGTGTTTTATAATACCTGTATTGACCACATCCTAATTATAACTTTTCCTGGTTTTTATCAGCAAAAATTTAGATTGGAAAGGCGTTGCAAATCTGGCCAGAACATCATTGTTTTAATCAACTTAGGGTGATGTATAAAACCTTGTGTTTGATTAGTTCATTTCCCATGAAGACTAATAATTTACTGTAAACTTAAATTTTATTAGTTTTAATAGTAAATTTGTAGATTCAAACATGAATATAACATCCATAATTACGTAATCTTTAAGTGAATACTCATAAAATGTTTTCTTTCTGCATCTTAATCTAAGAAACCCAACCACATATACTTTAAATTTATTATTCAAATTGATGAAGTCTTACAAGTGGTAAAATATTAAAATAAAATGAATTGAAAATCACCATCAATCTTAAGTATGGTATCACTAGCATCATGTACTCTACTGTTTAAGTTTTATTCAGCAATTTTTGTAACTACAAAATCAGCAAACGATTCTAATTTCTGAATTCCATAATGTACTAATTAAATGTAAAAAAAAAAAATACATTCAACATGCAAGATATTCAACATGTGTATATCATGTTGACTGGGCCTGGCAATAGATAACTGATAAGATCAACTTGTAAAACTTTCCAAACCTTTCAGTTAATGTCTAGCTTTTAAAAAGTAATAGGAAAAATTATTAATATTAAAAGCGAAATGCCATCATGCAACATCAAGAATCAGTGTAAATTAAAAAAAAAAACATTTCTCAACATGTACAATACTGTATAGATAGATTTAATTTCACATTTTAAAACTCTTTTGCAATTTATACAAAAATCATAGTACATTAAGCATTTTGAATATGAAGTTAGTGCTGGTTCTAAAATTCTTGCCAAAAGCCTTGTGATAATCCATATATAAGTACAAAAGAAACCTATTGCAAATACCTTGATAAATAAATATACACAAACATGCACATGCACACGTACATCATGCTATATACATATATATATATATATATTAATTTACTGAAATTAATTTGATTCATATTATTCTTCTGTACTGTTAAATTATATTTTACATTCTATCTTAATATTAACCACCTAATACAGAATATACAATATTCTTCTGCATTAGATGTTTTGAATATAAATAAAAATATATATATTCAATAATATATATAAATATTTTTTTTTTCTTCTTCTAATATGTATAAGTATAAAGAAGTTTCATATATAAATATATTTAAAAGATGAAACAAATTTTCAATCAACTTTGTGTTTAACCAATCTCATTGCAGTATCAAGTTATCTACAACTGAAATAATAATAATTATTACTATAATTATTTTTTAGCCAGTTATGTAGGTACCATTATGTTTAAATATAGGGTTTTTTTCAAAAAAACTCAGGACAACATTCATGGACTCATTCACCACTCCATGAACTCTGCTCTGTGTATGATTCTTAAGAATCTACATGAGCTTTTATATTCTTATATAAGCTTTATAAAATCTTAATAAGCTTGTTTATAAAACATTTTCACAGCCCAGTATTTAAATAAAACTTGTATGCATTTAGTGCTAGCATTTAATGAAAGAAAATAACTGCACGATTATTAAAGTAGCTGCTCATTTCTGGGGCACCAGCTTTAAGAAGTATATATGCAGATATAAACCATCACAATTGAAAAAAAATGAGATGTGGTCACTTCCTTCCTTTTATGCCTATTAAATTACATGTATACATTTTTCTCTGCACTTCATTTAAAGTTATTTCATTTGAAAGAGAGATACAATCCTCCTATTCTTTAATAAGGTGGGCAATTACACAATTGCTAAAATACTAGTTTTTAGTAACAACAAATATTTATACAATTACTAATTGAACAGTCTTACCTGAAATATTAGGTTACTCAAGTAGATATGTAGTGTAAATGAGAACATGTCAGATTTATAACCATGCACACATAAGTTCAAACCCAACTTCATTTTCATATTTTTTTAAACTTTTTTTTTATTATTTAAGTATATTGATTTATTAATAATTACTAATTTTCAAAATTAAAATGAAAAGTACATAAAATTTTATTTAACTAATAACTTCTGATTTTTTTTTAATACTTTGTACTTCGTACAAGAAACTATTGTGATCGTGAAATGTTTCGGTTATCAGATTTCAACGGAAATATACACTTTGACTAGTTTCAACATCATGTCTTACATATGTACGTATGTATCTTCCTAACTCAAAAACAATTAACCATAGAATATTTAAGTTGTGAATTTAGGACTGTTATAAAATCTATTTGTGCATCTACCCTTTTAATTGCAATCAATTGAACCAAAAGTGTCTAAGTGTTTTTCTTATCTGCAGCAACAAGCCCTCGTTAAGAGCTTTTAAAAGATATAACATAAGTGGTACTTATTTTCATTGTTCCAGAGTTATAGCCCAATAAAATTTTAATTAATGAAATATTTGGATCTTACATGGAGAAGGCACATTAGTTTGAATCCGACTTCATTTCCTTTTCCTTTAACTTTTTTTTTTTTTTATTTGAAATATATTGATTTATTACTAATTATTAACCTGTAATTGTAAAAAAAATTGTTACAATAAATAATAATTCAATAATAACAAAAAAAAAAGAGTAAAAAAAAGGTATAAATATATAAAAAATACATATAATTTAATAGATAAACAAGGAAGTCATGTGGTTACCACATCAGATTTATTTTTTTGTATTGTTATTAATGAATTATTTCTTATTTATTGTTTTTTTTTCCCATCAGAGATTAATAATTATTAATAAATTAATATATTTAAATTAAAAAAAAAGTTAAAAAAATATATTTATATGAAGTCAGATTCCAGCAGATGGGCCTTCCCCTTGTAAGATCCAAATATTTAAATAATTAAAATTTTATTTGGCTATAACTCTGGAACCAGTGAAAAGAAGTACCACTTATGGTGTCATTCAAAAGCTCTCAATGAGGGCTTATTACTCCAGTTAAGAAAAGTCCAAAATCCAAATGTTTTATTTTGGGCTTTTTTTGGCTCAATCTATTAAAATCGAAAATAAATGTGCACAATTAATTATTACAACAGTCCCAAATACAAAATTTCAACATTCTATGGCTAATCATTTTTGAGTAATGTGAGATATATAAATACATATGTATGTATATATGTCATGCCGAAACTAAAAATGATATTCCTGTCAATATGACTGTGATATAACGTAAAATTATATTTCTGTTAAAATCTGAAAATCAAAATCTACTTGATTATAATACTTCCTTTACTTTGTACAAGGAAGTATTTATAAAAGAGTTTTCAGCTTTTCTTAAAATTTAATTCTTTTGGACTAAATTTTTTTTTTAAACACTTTATCTGTAGTAAAAGAAATCCATTAAAGAAATGTATACATATTCTGCAACAATTACCTAAGCTTACCTTTTGTTTGCGAACATTAAAAAAAAAAAATTATTATTACCTAATGCCATATTAAATGAACTAGCAGAATGACAAAAGACTGAAGTTGTGTTCAAACAGGAAAAATAGGTGAAAACTGAGAACAGTTAAATTTTTATCCTAAGTATCAATAACACAATTTACTGGAAGAGCATAGATTTTAAATACTTGACTTTCCATGTTAAAGGCCAATATATAAAGCCTTAGCTGAACTAGTCAATTTTTAATACTATCAATTTCTTAATCCTGCCTCTTTACTAACACTTATTGTTGAATTCTAATTACACACTACACTTTGGCCTATGAAACTAGACGTACACTTAGAAGTATATGGCCATTTTTCAAACAAGGGCTGCATCTACAATCTAGTTATTCATGAAGCTGCATGCAATAAACAAGGTAATGATAAACGCATTATACATCTTGCTTCATAAAAAGCAAAGGATAAAGATGCATATAATAACAAATCCCATAAAAGAAAAAATCCTGAATAATCATACAATTGCTATCTACAACAAACACCTAGAAGCGAACTGAAGAAAACAGGATAAGAAGAATCAAGGTAAATACAATGTATTTGAGAAGTTGACGTGTGTTGGAATTAGGGAAGTGTAATGGAGAAACTTTCTCAATTATTACTTCGTATTTTTATTTCATTATTTTACAGAAACAGATAATATAATAACTGGAATAGCTTATAAAAGGTGTTGAAAATGATCTCCTCCAACATCAATATAACACTGTACATGTTTTAACTAGCTGATCTGGAATGTCTATTACGTTGCTACTGAAATTTTTAGTTCATCAATTGTGCATGGTCTATTATACTATACTATTATAGTATATATACTGTTAGTTTTACTGCCCCCTTTCTCATAGAAGGTAATGTGGGAGAGTCAGATCAGGTGATCATGCAGGCCAAAAACCTCTCAAAATGATTCATTTACCACAGACATTTTGTAAAAGTCATTGACCTGTTAGCTGTTGTACATATTGCACTTCAGCACCATCTTGTTGGAACCAACAGTGACTGATTTTTACTTCTATAAACTGACTAATGAAATTTTTTAAAACAGCACATTACCAATCACTGTTAACTGTATTTTCAAAAAGGACTAGACCCACAATGCGCATTCTACTCACACAAACTCCAGACTCCAATTTTTTCTTTCTGTTTGTGTAATTTATGAGATTAACAAACATACTCATGTATTTTGTGAACTATCACCGTCCCAGATGAAACCATGCTTCATCTGTAAAAAAACATATCGAGAATGCCTACTGAATTTTGGTAAAAAAAACACTTAAACCAATAACAATAAGCAAGTTTTTTGGCATGACCTGTGGGTTTCAGTTCTTTTCATACAGCTATGTTTTTGGCAGCAAGTATAACATCTTGCCACCTTGCTAACTTATGCATTGAGATTGAACTATTGGCCACAGAATTCTAAATATCAAGCAGCTTTTGTTCATTTAGTTCAGATAGTCTTTCACTTTGATCAGTGTCATAGAGTCAGAATAACAGAATTTGGTTGTCCAAAATTTTTCAATAAGAGTTCGAACTGCATTGCGGTGAGGAACAGGCGTATTTGGTAACTTTTCAGAAAACTTATAGTTCATTAAATTAGTATACTCATCATCTTCACAAAACAATACAAACAATTTCTGTTTTGTTGGAAAGTCTGTTGGCAAACCTTAGAGCTTCAAATGTTAAAAACAAATAAATAAAAATGAGGAGAGTAAACAAAACCCATCTCATGGGATTATTTTCAATGAGAAAAATGCGTTCCTCTACGAAAGAACCATTACATTTTTCGCAACTATTGATTCTGATCAATGAAACAATATGAAAAAAAATAAAGTACGTTCAATCACTATTCAACAACTGACATCTTGATTTATTACTGAGCAATGCCCAACAAATGCACAGGGCAACCAACCTAACACTGAAAGAACAGAATGTACACAATTCTAAAGCTTATTGCAAAGCGACTTTCTGAATGCACCATATAACACTAAACAAACAAATTCCACTAAAAACATAGAAAGCCGACATATGAGAAGAAAAGATAAAATTGTCTGGACACACAGCTTGAGAGGTAATGTATGAACTTATTCTGCATTACAATACTCTTACTGCAACCTCCACTCAGAATATTAAAAGAAAAAAAGCTCATGCTTACAGCCTACAAGGAAGTCATCACATAGCCCTTCTACTTTCTGTTTTGTTGGAAAGTATGTTGGCAAACCTTAGAGCTTCAAATGTTAAAAGCATATAAATAAAAATGAGGAGAGTAAACAAAACCCATCTCATGGGATTATTTTGGAAAATGCTTGCTCAAAGCCTAATTTCAAACACAGTTCATAACAAAAATTAATTAATGATAACTGAAATATGATAAAGAAATGTACATTTTAAATTAATTACACACGTTTAAAAACACCATCTACATGCATGAATAATCATGGAGCTCCATATCATTGTGTGCCCGGTAAAAAATTTAACTTCAGCAGCAGCATTAGGTACAAGTAGCAATGAATAATAGTATACAACACAGGAAGAAGGGTCCTTCAACACTGGTCTATATTTTTGGAACAAATACGATACATTAGGGTTTTATTCAGTATTTTCTATGCTGAAACAGAAAATGTTATCAAAAATGTTCTATCACATCACATTCTTGGGTTTGAAAATCATGTCTTTGTTTAAAGATTCCTACTCTCTTCTTCTGTTTAGCTTCCGAAACTACCGTAAGGTATTACTTCAGAGGATGAATGAGGATATATATGAATGTGAATGAAGTGTAGTCTTGTACAATCTCAGGTCAACCAATACTGAGAAGTGTGGTTAATTGAAACCCAACCGCCCAAGAACACAATCTAGTATTCAAATCCATATAAAAATAACTACCTTTACTAGGATTTGGACCTTAGACCTCTCAACTTCGAAATCAGCTGATTTGCGATTCCTACTAAAGATACTATTTGCGATTCCTGATTAAAGATTCCTACTAAAGCATATTTGACATATAATTTTATATTTTCGTTATATATTTATATATTATGACAACTGGTATTTCTGTATAACACACATCATTGGGTTTTCTTCAAAAAATAAAAGTAATATTGTCAACCCAAATGTTCCATCGGCTATGAGACCAATTCCTCACGGAGACAATTATTTACCTATTCTGACAGTTCTAGCTTCCTGGCAGGAGACTTTAGATTCTAAAGAAGATTGTTCTAAGAATACTGCAGTGACAGACACTTTAAGAGACAATGATTTTATACCAGAAAAATCAAACAGTGAACCACATCTCATCTCACAAGTGAAACTTAACGATTTGGTTTGCTAGTTGTTTTTATCAAAACAGTAAGCAGAACTTCTAGCTTCACACTTAATGGAGTGGAATTTATTAAATAAGGATAATAAAATTTCATACTTTAGAAACAGAAATAGAAACCTGAAGGAATTTTCACTAAGAAACATCTGTTGTGTTCTTCATGTGATATAGAAGATTTGATGCCTGCTCTGAGTATTGCTTATAATGCTGACGATTGGCAGTTATTCTTCGATTTAAAAAAAAACAAGTTTAAAAGTATTGCTACTGCATAATTCAAACAAGAATTCTTCTGTATCTGTAGTGCAAGATACTGGAAAGAAAGAGATATATGAAAGTATATATATGTCATTAATTTTGAAAGCAGTCAATTACAAAGCTCACTTATAGAGTATCTCTGGTGACCTCAAATTTATTGGTCTTCTTGTTGGTTTTCAAGATGGTTTTACTACATACTGCTGTTTCTTATGTTTGTTGAACAATCATGCAATAAGTGAACATTATGTGATTAATGTGTGGCCAAACAAGACACTTTTACTCCTGGACAAAACGATATTAAATATGTTCATTCCGTCAACCCTCAGTATGTTTTTTCCATCTTTACATATAAAATCAGAATTGATGAAGAATTTTATCAAAGCACTGAATAAGGAGACGGATTTAAATATTTAAGACAAGTGTTTACTACGTTAAGTGATGACAAATTAAACAAGGAATATTTCTTGGACCAGAAAAAAATTATTCAATGATGAAAATTTTGACAAAAAGTTGAACATACAACAGCTAATGGCATGGAAGTCATTTAAGGATGCCATTTATTGTTTTCTTAGAAATAACAAAGCAGAAAATAGTAATCTTTAGTATGAAATCTTTTGTTAAACTATAAAAATTTAGGCTGCTGAATGTCATTAACCATGAATTTTTTACAAAACAATCTCAACTTTTTCCCACCGAATTTTAATGCTATGAGTGATGAGCAAGGAAAACACTTTCACTAAGATATATTGCAAATGGAGCAGCATTACCAAGGTAGGTGGAAAGAATCAATGATGAACAACTACTGTTGGTTTGTATGAAGAGAGATCCCTAATGCAAACAAAAGGTTGACGTGATTTATATTAGTTCTCCAATTATAGTTTTAGGTATATTTTATTTGTTATAGCTGTATTCTACAAGGATATCTTTATTTAAAATACATAATAGAATGTAAGTATTACTAATACTTATACTAAATATAATAAATTACAAAATTTATTACATAACTTTCAAAATTTAATATTTTTTAGCAATTCTGAAGGGTATATAATAAAAATAATAAATGGGTGATGGAGAAAAACTATCTTGATTTTCAGATTCAGTGTGCAAAACAGATGTATGACACTTATTGGTGTTTCTGTTCAAAAATGTTTTTTCTAATTTGTAAGCGAGTGTTATTTCTGAATTGATTAGATAGCAATGGATAAATCTGTTTAAATAGATAATAAGTAAATGCATTAATGAATCTTTAAAGTTCAAACAAATTCAACATATCAAGTGGGTAAGTGTACATGAATGACATTCTGAAAATATTTATCCACAGCAGTAAAGTTCAGCAACTGTTAACATAGCAGTAATAATGAAGCTCTTAAACCAGAAACAAAGCACAAAAATCAAGCTATTTATGGATGCATCCCATTCTTAACATAAATAAATAACATTTGTTAACAAAAATAAATATAGATCACTACAGTGCTGAGTACTACAGAGTTTGTTTTTTTTATATTCACATTTTATAAATAAAAAAATATACATCATTATCAACTATAATCTAATAACTATAATTGCACTGAATGTAACTAAAAGAATAGTATTGCAGAGCACCAAGTAATATCTACTTCGATTGTGTGATAATACAAAACAAAACAGTCATATGACTCTATAGTACTCACCATATTGACTCAAGCCTTATGCTGCACATCAAAATTAATATTATATAAACAGGCACTAACATTAATACAAACTACAAACAACAAATAATGGTAACACAGCACTTTTATTCAAAATCAATATGTAATAGATATCTTAAATTTTTCACAACTTCAAACCTTACATATTTAACAGTATCATTATATGATACAATAACAACGTTCAATAATTTATGTACAAGATAATATAAACATTTTATAGTAAATGAAAACACACTTGTGCTGTGACAGAGAATTTCAAAGCAAAATTTCACCATCATAATCTCAAGTTAAAGTTGAATTATCTCAAAAAATTATCCACAAATCAATAATATAAAGTATCAAATATTACAATAATATGTAGCAAATCATGCAATTAACAGAAACAAGGGACCAGTTTTTAACATTTTTCTGCTCAGGCTAATTAAAAGAAAGAAACACTGAGTTTGAGGTCATAATTTAGTAAAGAAAAAAAAAACATAAAAAAAACCACTAAAAATTGTTATTACAATTCAAATTGCTTAATTTGATATTTTCACTTTAAATGCTGAATTATTTATATAAGAACACTATTATATAGAGCATTACTGCAAAATTAAGATATACCACTTTGACAAAGAAGGGAATTGAAATTTATTTTCTTGTTCCAGCATTCCTCTCTTCTGTAAGCCAATTCACTGATAAGCACATAATGTCATAGAAGTAGACCTCCCCCCCACCCCATTATAAATGGGGGTATCATTATATGTGACATATAATATCACAGAAATAGCTGACAACAACTAAAGCTGGTGGAAACTGCATACTGATTACAACACTTTTCAGTTGCCAGCACAGAAACTCTTTTACAACAAAAAAGCAAGTGATGGCATCCCTTTCCTTCTTTTATTTAATCCAAATTTCAGAGATCTTTAAGGAAATGATCAAATGTTTTATATTTTTTTCAGTTTTTTTTTTTATTTCCTTTTAATTTTGATTTTCAATCTACATAGATTCCATAATAATGAATTTAATATTTATTGAAATAAATAAGAGGAGATTAATATTGACCAACTTGAAATGATTTAATCACAAAAAGAAGCAGTTCTCTTTTTTCTTCTTAAATAGATTGGTCTTTCTTTTTTAATATTTGGATTGTTCTGAAGAAGTCCTTCAGTCAGCTCTACTTCCTGCATTCATCTGCACTTTCAACATATTTTCTTAAATTAATATTTTTATAGATACTAAGGACAGGGTCTTTCCCAGTACCTCTTTCCTTCCATTCTTCCTAGAATATTCTGTTAAACAAGTTTTCTTGTCAATTTTGTCATCCTAATTTTTATACTCCTCTAAGAAGCATTTCTGAATAATCTCCTCTAATATATGCATTCATTATCCTTTCTTTTCAATTAACCAATGTTCTTCAATAGTTCCAATTATCACATCTATTCTCAGCAACATTCCAAACAGTTTTATAACAAAAAGACATAAGATAACCCCCATTTGTTTTGCAGTCAATATCATTTAACTGTCAAGTAAAAAAATATATTTTCACAAGTTAGTTTTTAAAGTTTTTATGTGACTTTGAATTTTATAATTTGTTCTATAATTTAAACAAATTCATTTTCATTTACATTTAATTTATTTGTTTAGAATAGCTAAAAATACATGTTACATCATTAGACTGTAAAGTATTACCTAGATATGTTTAAAAAAATATATGTGGCAAAAAAAAAATATACATGCCACACTTATTGTTTATTGTATTGTAACCTCCACTGCTACAATGTTTCACACTAATACATTATTCATCAGCAAATCAATAATCGTGTTACAGAATTCATCAAATAAACTTAATCAACCCCCCCCAGATGGTAATAAAAAATAACTAAGTAATTAAAGGAAATTAACAGTTGGATCATATTACCTTTAATTAGTTTATTACAAATAATATGGCAGCTTGTTTTTTATGGAAAACCAAAAGCTTGCATTCCTTAAATATAAAATACGACAAAGTTACATTTTACTACTTTACATATATATTGCACATTTTAGGTACAAAATAATGAAAATAAATGTATTCTATGGATTAATTTTTAGTTAAAAGTAATTTTCCAACTTATTATATAATATACAATTATTGCAGCAGTCATAAAACATCCTTATACAAAAATTCACTATGTAAATTTTCCCTACTATCAGAACAAAAAAAAATTAACAGATTGTTTTTCTTCACTTTTATATATCAGGCAGTATCATTAATGTTCTAATATTTATGTTAAAGCTGCATTATTACATATAAGCTTACTTTTGCGGTCAATAATGGGAAAAAGATTTTTTGCTAAGGTCTACAGTAAATACTAAAAGAGGTAGTGATAATATTTATTTTACTTCTTTACACTCGATCATTGCTGTTTTAAGGTCTCATCAAAACATTTCATTCCATTGCTTAATTCTATTGGTGCATCTACCTCAGAAGCTTAACCATACCACGTTCTACAGAACACAAAAATTCAACAGTTTATTATAAAATTAGATTTTTTTTTTGTTTTCAATTATTTAACTAGTTTGATGCAGCTCTCCAAGATTCCCTATCTAGTGCCAGTCGTTTCATTTCGGTATACCTCCTACATCCTACATCCCTAACAATTTGTTTTACATATTCCAAATGTTGCCTGCCTGCACAATTTTTCCCATCTACCTGTTCCTCCAATATCAAAGCAACTATTCTAGGATGCCTTAATATGTGGACTATAAGTCTGTTTATTCTTTTAACTATATTTTTGCAAATGCTGCTTTCTTCATCAATTTGCTGCAAGCCTCTTTATTTATCACTTTATACACCCATCTGATTTTTAACATTCTCCTTTAACACCACATTTTAAAAGCTTCTAATCTTTTCTTTTCAGGTACTCTGATCATCCAAGTTTCACTTCCATATAAAGTTCTGCTCCAAACATAAACTTTCAAAAATGTTTTCCTGACATTTAAATTAATTTTTATTGTCAGCAAATTATATTTCTGACTGAAAGCTCATTTCGCCTGTGCTATATGGCATTTTATATCACTCCTGCTTCATCCATCTTTCATAATTCTACTGCCCAAATAACAAAATTCTTCTACCTCCATAATTTTTACTCTATTTCTATATTTAGTGGTCCATCTATATTATTTCTAATACATTTCATTACTTTCATTTTTTTCTTGCTTATTTTCATGTGGTAGTTCTTGTGTAGAATTTCATTCATGCTATCCATTGTTTCTTCTAAATCTGTTTTACTTTCAGCTACAATTACTATAACATCAGCAAATCATAGCATCTTTATCTTTCTACCTTACACTGTTACTACAGACCTATACTGTTCTTTAACATCATTAATGATATCTATGTACAGATTAAAAAGTAACGAGGGTAGGGAACATCCTTGTCGGACTCCCTTTTTTTTTTGCAGCATCTTTCTTATGTTCTTCAATTATTACTGTTGCAGTTTGGGTCCTGTAAATGTTAGCAGTTGTTCTATTTCTATTATTGAACCAAAATTTTTTTTAAATGCTGAACATATTATTCTATTCTATGTTATCAAATGGCTTTTCTAAGTTCACAAATGCCAGGTATGATGGTTTGTTTTCTTTAATCTTTCTTCTCCTATTAATCTAAGTGTTAAGATTGCTTCTCTTGTCCTTATAATTTTCCTGATACCAAACTGGTCTTCTCCTAACACTTCTTCCACTCTCCTCTCAATTCTTTTGTATTAGTTAACATTTTTGATGCGTGAGTAGTTAAGCTAATTGTTCTGTATTCTTCACATTTATCTGCTCCTGCTTCCTTTGGTAACATGAAAATAACATTCCTTTAGAATTCCGACAGAACTTCTCCTTTTTTGTAAATATTATACATCAGTTTGTATAATCTTTATCTTTATCTGTTTAGCCTCCGGAACTACCATAAGGTATTACTTCAGAGGATGAATGAGGATAATGTGCATGAATGTGAATGAAGTGTAGTCTTGTACAATCTCAGGT